>JAMLFY010001112.1:0-17237 GCA_030441495.1 Dalbergia oliveri
GAGTGATGGTCAAGGCTTCTTGACCTCTCAAATGCCTCCCTGCACTTGTCATTAAAAATAAATTTAGCATCCTTTTGTAGCAAGGAGGTGAGAGGTTAGGCAATCTTGCTGAAGGCCTTGATGAACCTTCTGTGAAAACCTATGACCAAGAAATGAATGAATCTCCCACACGCATGAGGTGAGGTAAGGAGGTAATAAATTCTATCTTCGCAAGTATCAAGGCAATGCCCTTGCTAGAGACTACATGGCCTAGACTATACCCCGTTCCACCATAAAGTGACATTTTTCAAATTTTGAGACAAGGTTTGTCTCTACTCACCTTTGTAACACTTTAGCTACTCAAGCAAGAATCAAAAGAAGAACCAAAAATAGTAAAATCATCCATAAATACCTCAATGTACTCCTCTAGTAAGTTAGAAAAAATGCTCATTATGCATAGCTGAAAAGTAGCCTTGTGCATTGGAGAGCTTAAAGGGCATCCACCTATAAGCATAGGTGCCAAAAGGGCATGTGAAGGTGGTCTTCTCTTGGTCCTTGGGCAATATGAATCTAAAAGTACCCCATGTAGCCATCCAAAAATAGTAATGAGATTTCCCTGCCAACCTTTCCAAATTGGATCAATGAAGGGCAAAGGGTTAGTGGTCCTTTGAGTGGCCTGAATTGAGCCTCTGAAGTCAAGCCAAACCCTCCAACTATTTTGCACCCATGCCTTGAACCAACTCACTTTCTCATTCTTTACCATAGTGATTTCTGAATTTCTTAAGAACCACCTGATCTGGCTTACCCATTCATTGTCCAAAATAGGATAGATCATTCTAGGTTGTAAGAGCCTTATCACCTCCTTCTTAACCACATCATGTATCAATGGGTTTAGCTCTGGCCGCTTCTGCCAACCTAGTTCCTTCCTCTAGAAATATCCTGCATATAGGTGGGTGGGGCCTTTCCCAATAATATCATCCAAGGTCTAGCCAATGGCCCTTTTGTGCCTTCTCAAGATAGGAACCAAGATTATCCTCTTGGGTCTAAGAAAGGCCATTGGCTATGATAATGGATGTTTCACCTTTCTCCCCAGGAATACATACTTGAGGTGGTTGGGGATGGGCTTTAGTTCTAGCCTTGCTAGCGCTGACTTGTTCCTGGGCTTAGGCAATTCTAAACCTAGAATCATCATATCCTATGGGAGACAATATGGGCTTAGAAATAACATAGTCTCAGAAGGGTGCTGAGATCTAATGGATCAATGACAGGGCTTATGGTATCAGCTTCAGGCTTTTGTAGTTTCCTCAAAATATTGCCTAGTCAATGATGCATGAAGAGTGGCATACTTCCTGACAAACCGGTGGCACCGTCACAATTAGGACATTCAAACTTGTACCACCCCCAATAACTCATCCAAATCCTCAATTAAGCCACCAAATACCTTATCAACTAAGGAGTCAATGACATCAATGCTAAAGACAATGCTCCTCGGGTGGGTGTTTCATGGCATGAGATAAGCAGGTCTGAGCCTTCATATCCCCACACTCAAAGGACAAGGTACCTGCATACACATCGACCTTGGCTTCTTGTTCAGAAAGGTCTTCCCAAGATTAATGTGTTCTAGCATTAAGGTTATCCTACATTGCTAAAACATAAAAGTCTCCTGGAAAAATTAAATTGTTTACCCTGAGAAGGCACGTCTTCTTAGTATCCCATATGGACCCTTATGTCGTGATTGGCTAACTAGACTCTCAACGTGGGTGTCAGTTTCCCTCTTCCAAGGCCTCATAAATCTTAACAAGGCATAATACTAATGCCAACCTTAAGATCTAATAAAGCTTGCCTAATGTGAAGGTCCTAATGGTACAGGAACATTGAATGTACATGGATCCTTGTGCTTTGTGAAGTTGGCCTGCTCTAATAAAGGAGGAGGCTTTCACCCCCATGGTCACTCTCTACCTCATTGCCCATCAACTTCCTCTTATTGGTGCATAGATCTTTCAGGAACTCTGGCATATTTGGGAATCTGCCAAATGGCATCCAATAGAAGGATGTTGACTTTTACCTTTCGAAAGGTCTCCAAGAGGTCTTTTTCTAATCTCTATCACTGGACCTCTGGGTCTTGTAGTTTGGAAGGGAATGAAATTGTCTTGTTACCTACTTTTCGCTTGCTTTTGCTGGGTGCAGGCTCATCTTGCTACACCTTGAGTCGAGCTATCTCATCCTCCTAACCTTCAACCACAACTTGCTCTGAAGGACTAGCTACCTCAGGCAAGACTTGTACCAAACCTTAAGACAATAGCAAAAATGTTCCCCTTGGGGTTAGGAACTAGCTAAGAAGGAATGGAGATGTACTTCCTCTGCTGGGGTTAGGAATTTATAGCCTCACAATTGCATTTCTCATCTCTTGCATGGCTTGTTCATATTTCCTCTATGTTTTTATCATCATTTTCATCATCTCTTGCCATGGTGCATTTGAGTTGGGAGGAAGTGGCAGTAGTCCTGAAGGTTGCTATTAGCTTGGAAGTGTGGGATAAGTGGTGGGTGGAATGAGGGTTGGTTATGTTGCTAGCTTTGCTATAGTGGAACATATTTTTATTGTTGCTGTCTTGAGGAGCATTGTTCCACCTTAAGTCGGGTAATCTCCAGCTTAGGGTTATAGGTGGATTATACCCCTATTATCCATCTATTTTGAGGCTTACCAGGAAATATGTTGCCAATTCAATGGAGGTGTTCTTGTAATGAAGGCATATGTCTGAAGTGTGTAATTCACAAAAGTAAATACCACATGCCTGTACTACCTTACTGGTGGTAACTGATTCAATACATTCTGTTTTAGAACTCTATAAGTTCATCCAGCTTTCTTTTCCACCATGCTGTTTTCAATTGAAGAGACTTCACCCACTTGAGGTACTATGTGTCTGAACTTAAAATGTTCAGAGTTCTTTGCCATATTCTTAATCAAAATTTTAGCTAGTAGGAGGAGCCTTGCCAACTAAGGCACCCCCACGGCAGCATCAATCATGCTCCTTTCCATAAATAGCAAGTCCTTATAGAAGTTTTGAATGAAAGCCGCGAAATCTAATGTTGGGGGCTGGCACATAATCTCTTGAACCTCTCCCAGTATTCATAGAGAGACTCACCCTGCACTGCCAAATGCTACAAATATCTTTCCGTTAGCAACCTGCTCTGGAAGTGAAGAATTTTTCCGAAGAAGATGCGCTCATGCCAACCTGACCTTATCAACTATTCCATGGGATGAGCAAGAACCAAGCCCTTGGGAGCTCCTTCAAGGAAAACGGAAGATTCTTAGCTTGATCTGGTCCTTCGTTACACCCTGAGGCTTCATCGTCAGAAATCACATGAAATTGCTTGAGGTGTTTATGTGGGTCTTTTTAACACATAAAACTTGGTAAATGGTAAAGGAGGCCAATTTGAGTTCAAAGTCACCTCCCTGGTCAGGGTAGATGATCTCCAAAGGTTGGTAGTTTAGGTCTTAGGTTGAACCTTCAAAGTCCCTGCGATTCTCCTGCCATGTTTCCTGAACACTAAGGCTTGAGAGAAAGTTCAAGAGAAAAATAAAATGAATTATCAAATTGCCTTGTAGTATCAAGAGGGGTGCCTTGGTAAGTTAATTTTCTCATTTGCAATCTTCCTAAGCCTTTTCGGAATTTTCTCAATCTCAGATTAATCGATAGTATGGGAAAATTAGGAAATGAATTAGTCATAAAATTAAATTATAGCAACGATCCAACACACTAGGGAATAAAGAAAAGATGAATAAAATTTAAATTAAAATAAACTGAAATATTTTTTTTATATAACAACGTAAAATTAATAAATAATAGAATAAAATAAAATAAAATAAATGAAAATGAAAATAAATAAAATAAAATAAATAAAAAATTAATTAAAAAAGAAAAGAATCTAATCAGGCACCACTTCTCCTAGGAGGACTTCAAAATTTGGTGCGAGTTATTGCTCTCCGAATAAATTAAAAATAGTTTAATAACCAAATTACACCAAAAATCCGCAGTTAGTGGTGCAATCGAAGTGTCTCCGTCTCTCGAGGAAGTGTTCTAATTGATTCAAGAAATTTAGATTTTCCAATGTTACCCTAAGAAAAATTAAATAGAAAGAATTCTAATGGCAAGAATTACCTACCACAAGGGTTCTTTTGGATTAAGGGTTGTTCAATCATTGACTCAAAGGATAAAATCGTGGTAGTGGTTACTTTCATTGATATTCAACAATGGCATAATTCTACTTTAACGGACATACAAACGCATACTAGTTATTCTCAATCGTGATTCTATGAACCTATACCAGTCTAACTTCCAATTATACCAACCTAATTCCCAATAAAATTAATTACAATCCCTTACCCAATGGACAAACATCACATAAAAGGACAACTCTTTAAAAATACAATTGTGATAATCAACACAACCAATATTTAAAAGAGATGACAAAGAGAAAAAGGGTCAATGGACAAATTGCCATAAAAGAGCAAGAGTCTTATGAACAATCTTGATCTTTAGTCACCCCTGCGGAGCTTAAGTTTACTCCTTCATAGGGGAGTTTCACAATTGTTGTTGAAGAAAACCGATATATTACAACTCATAAAATACCAAAATCCAACAATGTCGCGAACCCTAAACCTAAAGAAAGAGAGTCAAAAACGCTAGTGAGAGGAAAAATAAAATTTTCTCTTAAGAGAAGAAGTCTCAGCCTCCCTCTCGCGCCTCGTACTTCTTTTCTTTGGCTTGCCGTGAGTTATGGAATTAGGCCCCACTGATGCGACCCACAAACTTATGACTGCCCTGGGCAATCTAGGATTGCGGTACTTGCGTTAGTTCCTCCAAATTGAGCTCCCTTCTTCCACCCGCCAGGGAGGATTCACCCGGGTGGTAAACAATGTCGTTAGTCCTTTTTTTCCGCCCTAGTGCACCAACCAAGAAGTCCCTATTACCAAGCAACACTCCAAAAAGAGATTCAAAGTACAGCAAATTTCCAAAATATAAGAATTTTCTAAAAACAATGTTGGTAACTACAAATTGATTGAATGATGCATATTGAGGACAAAGTGCAAAATCACTAATTTAACCATCAATTGAATGAATTCAAATGAAAAATATTCAGAGTTGGATAGAAAATGAGTGTATAAATAGAACCCATCATAGAGCAGGGATAAATTGGAGTCTTTTACTATTATTCCAAGAAATGTAATGTAATAGCTAACAAATTAATTATGTTAGTTAAAACAGAGGGTTTCAAATTTGGACTAATTACTCTTAATTATATTAGGATATTTAAAAATTTGGATTATTTATAAGGTGTGAAAATGAGAGAAATAAGTGGGTTTAAGAATTATCAAGGATTTAGATTTTATGAACTAAAAAAGAGAAATTTAGGATTTGGACTTTTTTTTACACATTTTAAGAAATTTTTCAGGAACTCAATTTGACCCTATTTTGATCTAATGACACATCAACATGCCACGCGGGATTAACATGCAACGTCATTGACACATGGCATGCTACATGTCACTTAACGTGCCATGTTAGCAAAATATAACGATTCTACGATCCTTGTTTGACCAGGGACTAACGTGACCTATGAAATACAATTTCATGGACTAAAGAGTTAATTTCAAAATTTCAGGGACTAAAGCGAAACAAGCTTATAATTTCAAGGACAAAAGTGACACTTTACTCAATTAAGATTTTACTTATAAAGTTAGGTCACTTTTTTAATGTATCGACAATTTTTGGTACATTTAATGTGCCAGGATTAATAGTCGTTCATATCAAGCTCATGTAAATCTTAATGGTTAAAGAAACATGGGTTAACTTTAATATATAGTAATGAGTTGTATTGTCATAACCTGATTTAGATCGTGACTAATATGACGAATTACATCCCCACATTAACCTCGTGATTGTTGAGTCACTCTATATGCCAATATTTAAATCATAGAAGCCATTTAATACATAAATTTTCTTTCTACATACAAATCACCTACTCCTAAAGTCAATAAATCCAAAGTCTATGTTTCATAACTCAAATATAAATACTGTAAATTATGATACAAACATATATGTGCATAAGAGTTGCCCGCCACAAAATAACCATAAATGCTAAATCATTAATTACCAATCAAGCTATACTATCATGATATGCAAAATGCAAAATCTATTCTTATAGTTTGGGACCCGCCTCGACTACACTGGAGCACTCTATATCAATGATAAAGATATTTCACTCCAAAGTGAACGAACTGCAATGCTTTACTACCTGGGGAGGAAGATGGCAGAGGAGGAACCGCAATAGCTGAAGTATCTATAATAGAAAAAGGGAGAAGGTGAGTTTTATCTAAAACTTAGTGAGTGAATTTTCACCCATAATCCCCTTTCATGGGACAACAACCAAGATGCATAATAATAATTGAGATACAACAAACAACAACAACAACAACAACAATAATCACAATAATAATAAAACAAGATCTAAATAACTCAATACATGTATATACCCATTTTGAAACTAAACCATAAGCTTTTCTGAATCATAAATGCCAAAACTCAAAACTTGGTACACACACACACACACACACACACACACACACACACACAAGAATAATCATAGCCATTTTGTGATTCTTGTTTGTCTACTGGGCACCTCATTAGGTCCCGAACTTCTCTGTTTCTAAATCTTTCCTCAATGGCCATTTAATATTATTGCCTCCATGGCTATTTACTACTATTGCCTCTATGGCTATTTACTAATAATGCCTCCATAAGCGTTTGATAATAATGCCTCCATGGTTGTTTATTAGGTTGCCTCCATGGCCGCTTGGTACACCTCCTCCATGGTTAACTACTTTCTAAACAAGAAAGTAACTCCGTTTAATGAATCTCATCATACATAATTTAATTGAAATAAATATAACTAACAATACGAAATTCCACATTTGCTTAGTTTCATGAAAACTCTTAAAACTATTAATATTCTAAAAGCTCTAAGTTCATAAATCTGATAGTCCTGACCTTAGCATAACCTGTGGCCATGAAACCATATCCAAGGGATCACCTATTGTAGACATTATGATTTCCAAGGACCACAGAGTATGTAGCCGCCAATTGCTAAGAATCATAGGAAGTTTTGTGCTCTAAAACCTTTTTGACTGAATTTCTAAATAGTATCTCGAGCTAATATATATATATATATATATATATATATATATATATATATATACACACACACACACACACTTTTCATAAACTAGGTAATTCTAGCATCATACTTTCATTTCTAACTTCATATTTAATAATCATCATGCATCAATACTTATAATAATTGAAAATCGTTAACTCATTGTCTATTTCTCTATAGCTACTATTTAGTCTCTAAATCATAAGCTAATTATTTCTCTAAAACTTTGTTCTAGGTTCTTCTCTTGATTTTAAACTCTATCAATTACTACCTTACTCTTAAAATCATAAAACCTCTAGATATGTACATATATATAAAAATCATAATCATACTCTAGCTCTTTAATAAAATTATTTAGCAATAAAAGTCCCATGTGTTTATGAAAATATAGTTTCATGCTCTTTAAAAAACCACAATCTCATGAACATTATCAAAACCAACCATAATCTTTACTTTTTCCAAAAAAGTCTCTAAATTATGTATTTAGGTCACATTTTAATGAAAGTGCTTCTAATGATCAATATAGATCACATGATTGAACCCACTCATTTGGAAGGGAGGAAGAGATGGTGCCAACACTAACGTGCTTTGGGAGTTGGAGAGAGCACCAAAGTCCACCATAACAACCATAGAACTATAGATTAATCTCTAAATACTCTCAGAACTCTACATTAACTCTCACAATATTGGGGAGCACCCCCACTTGACAACAATGGAGAAAACAATGAGCCATAACATGGGGAGGAAGAACATTCAAGAACTACATAAACCAACAACAATCATTTACCTTGGATCTTAAAGCAAGATGGTTTGATGTTGGATTGAGAAAGAATGGTTGGGAGAGGGTCTGAGATGGAGGGTTTCGATTTTTTTGGGGGAGAAAGCCAAAGGGGGTGTTTTAGAAAGGTTGGGGTTCATTATCAAAACATGTCATTTTATACTATACTGACATCGGGCCATTCGTTCCAGCGAGCCTGCCTGCAGATATTCTAGAACTGGAGCTCTTACATGGTTTCTGATTCTAGGCCCTTCGGCTACATGGGTGGGTTCCAGGGGACCTGTAAAGCTTGTTAAACTTGTCTACTAACATGTGTACATTGGTTATTACATGTATTATTTGGACACCCAAAATTGAGGAGTGATATTAGGTGAATAATAAAATTATACTATAAATATGCACTACACACCTTACCATCACTAGATGTGATGAGTGAGTGGGATAAGTGGGACCACTCATACATTTAATGGTTATAAGGTGTTGATATGCTATGTTGAATTTTATTGTATAACAAATATTTTTCAAAATTGAGTGTCCGTAGACAACCACTCATACCCAAGAGTGGAGAATAAGAAAGAGAATGTTAAAATGAGGGTCTCACAAGATTTAAAAATAATAGATTAAATATCTATATAGATTATAAAACAAAGGATATTAAAATAACATTTCTCAATAGCAATACACTAGATGGAGCTTTTGTACCCCATCAAGTAATCAAGTAAATAAAAGTTTAATTTCTAGCAGAGGCAAACTACTTATCCTATTTTCTAGAAGCTTGCCATTGTTTCGTGCTTAGTGAAATCGAAGTATATCTTAGCTTTATTTTTTATTTTTATATTAAATACATTAGATTATTTGTATTAAAAAAATAATTGATTCATATTTAACTAAATATATTAATGATTATATTCAATGCTACTGTATAATTATGAAAATATTATATTCAATTATTATTATATATGATTATTAATATTAAAGTTTAATTTTATATGCACCAATAATATAAAATTATTTTATACTGTGAACAAATAATTTTAAAAAATCCCTGATAACTAACAACTATATTAACCTTACACCATATTTTGACACTTTTTTGAATTTATGTTGGTTGATTATGTAAAATTGTTTTACATTATTAGTACATTTTAATTTTATATATTGATATTGTAAAAAAAATTTAATTATATATTGTCATATTAACAAAGGTGGCTAACTCTCACACCTATACTTTAAAGGTCATGTAGCTAAGAGGAGTTTATTGAATAACAATGTAAAAAAAAAATATATATTAAATGCAATTTACCCCATGAACTTTTGATCGTATACAGTTTATACTTCAACTTTTCAAAATGTGGACACCACCTTAAACTTTCAACAGTGGAGAAAAGCCTTGACTTTACAAACAATACAAAATTTTATGTCATAATATAATGTGTCAAGTTGTACATAAAAAAAATTAAGGGGATTAAGTGCACATAAAAATTCACAAACAAGATATCAAATTGCATAAATTAAAATATCAAGTGGTTAAATGCACATAAATTATACCTTCTTTAGTTGCCAAAATTATGTTGAGAGGTGTTTTGTACTATTTAGAAAGTTAGGTGTTGCAATGCACAACTGAAAAGTCACGATACAAATGCATTTTATCTACTAGTTTTATACTATTAGTATATCAAAGTTAAATTCATATTATTATTGAGATTTAATCTAATTTACATGCATTGATAGTGTAAATCACATTCAGTCAAATTCTTCCATGTCCATGATTTTTGAAGTAGTGGGTGAGTGTTAAACTTCTTGTGCTAATATGATAATATGTGATTAAATAACTGTGTACAAGAATTTTACATTTTCAATACATTAAAATTAAACTCTTATTATTATAATCATATTTATATATTTATAAATTTTAAATAAAAATATATTCTATTTATTATTATTTAATATTGTTAAAGTATTTTTTATTTTTATATTGGTCTAAACTATCAATTCATTCCCTCAAATACTACAAATCTATATCAATAAATGGTTGTGTAGGCCAAAAACAATATTAAGAGCACTAGAAATCAATTAATGAGCTAAAAGAATAAATTAATAAAAAGGAGTACAAAATCAATTCCTTAAAATTAATTTTTGTAATTGCTAAACCAAACCCCCAATTTCTTGATTAACTTGTAACATTTTCTTATGAGACAACTAGATTTGTGTCCTACTCATTTTTTATGCAACTAAATAATTTATAAATTTTAATTTATTTATAAGTCGTAAAAGCTCGTATCAATATTGCCTATCCAAATAAGTCTTTACAACTAAAAATTTTTACGGTGGAAATATTTTTTTATTACAATGAGAAATCATTATAAGACTTGAATAACAGTTCCAGTTCCATGATCAAATAATGAATGTGTTAACTCTAAATTTTGCTTTAATTTCTAAGCATGCTTACAAAATTTTTGACATTGTTAGATATATGTTTGGAAATGCACTTGTTTCTTGTTAAGCTATATTGAAATAATGTTATACGTTTGGATTAAAAGTTTCAGCGGTTAATACGCTAAAAAGAATTTAATTTTAATTGTAAAACTCACCTACAAGTAAAATTATATTTTTAAAACTTTTCGATTATAAGTAAAAATTAATTATTTTAGAACTTTGATGTTTTGATCAAAGTATTCATATGTATCAAATATTATAAAATATATCAAATCACGTCATATCTTTTTTATTAATTTATTATACAAAAGTAATATTTTTATACAATCTAAACAAAACACACTTTAAAATTATTATAAGTTAATAAATTTAAACATAACAGATGATTTTCAAACAGTTAATTATATGAATGATTGAGTATTGAAATAATTTAATCTCATAATTAATCCAAATATCCAGTAGTATTGTCGTATTATTTATTTGTTTTAAATTTCAAATATATAATATATATTTAATTTTAATTTAATTAATATCATTGTCTAATTTAAATGATGAACACTCTCGCCCTCTAAGATTTTTCTTCATATTCTGCCACTGCATATAAATATTGTTCAATATTTTAATTTATTCAAAATTAATTGAATAAAATAATTTTAGAAACAATACTTAAGTAATTAAAACATAAATAAGAGACAAGATATATTATTTTTAACGAATCATAAACTTTTGCGATTAGTTTGATAAAGACGGAATGCTTCCTGGAACAGTACATGCAATTTGCAAAGGACTTTTGGTAGCTGCTGAATAAATAATATTTCGCATGATCTGGTTACAAGCAGTAACAAGTGCATTCAATGTTTTGAAAATTTTCGGCACATTGTAAACACTACCGGTAGTTTTTTTTTTTGACGGGACACTACCGGTAGTTTGATATCACGTTAGTGTTTAAAAGATTTCGACGTTAATTAGGTCCTCAAAATTAAAATGTAATATTATTTTGGTACTTAAAACATTAAATAAGCTAGCTATTGAAATTCATAATTCATTGAAATAAAGGGATTAAATATGTTATATATATATTTTGAAAAAATTAAATGCATGTTTACTTTATACACGTAAAAATGTTATATGTTCTTAAAATATAATTTTAATTCTATTGTTTAATATATATTAAATATTATAAAAACATCCATTCATATTTTTATACAATCAAATATACTAGTATTTTAACTTGTATAACAAAATAAAAATGTTATCACAAAACGGTAGGGTTGGAAGTGAGTCAACTGGACAAAACTCACATTTGACTCATTAATTTTGAATTTGACTCATTAACAATGGGCCAACAATTCAAGTTTAAATTCTACTTGCTAAAAGCTCAGTAAACTTGAGTCAGTTCATGAGTTTACTCATTTAGATATGAATTGTATAGTTTAATTTATTAAGTTAAAATTTTTACTATGAATACATAACCTATTTTTAACATAATTTACATGTTATACACGTGGGTCAAAAAATTTTCAAGTTTTATACTTCATCACCAACACATTATAATACATATAATAATAAATGTGTACATATAATACATAATAAATTTTATATGTATATAAATACGTATATATGTATTAAAAATATAAGATATGCATACATATATATCAAGGGCTTATGAGCTAGTAAATCAAATTTAATAAATAAGCTCAAAATCGTTTAGTTAAACTTGACTTATGAGCTCATGAGTTTATATTCAGTTGAACCTCAATTGAATTAGTTGGCCTTTAAACCTTTGAACTAATATCTCATAGGTTTAATGTCAAAATTTTTTAAGACATTGGTAAAATTAGTTAGGTATTGTGTTTGGTGGATGCAATTTAAATAAGTATTAATGTCAAGTATATAGTATATGTTAAATGGGCATATCTTCTTCAGTCAAGAGTGGCACTATTTGGACATCAACATAGATGTTCATTTTATTATCTTTAGATATGGTAGAAAAGTGGAATGAATAGAAATCACCTTCACATTCAAAGATAATAGAATAGATATTCAACTTTTGAATGTTCAAATATCATTTCACTTTAAATAATTTGTGTAATAATCCCATTTAATATAATATATATATACACATATACACATAGCATTAGTAGTTAAATGAAGTTCAGATTTGAGCTATGTGAAAATTGAATATCTCTCAAAGACTTAAGTTTATAGGTAAAAACACATCAATAGTTTTATATAAAAGCCAAAAGTAAACAAACACGTGGAAAACAAGAGTCTTTTCTCAAAGAGCATTGATTGCTTTTAGCAAGGGCGACAACTGAGGAAATCATTACGCTATGCAGTCTCCAAAGCCTTTTACGGGCAACGTGCCCTACTCATTCGGCGCCATACAGGTAAATTAGATTTGAAAAAAAAAAAATAGTTGCATTTATTATATACAACTACCTTATTAACTTATATTACTTTTATTATTAGATAAAATATAGATCCTATTTAAATAGAATATATATCCAATTTAATAATAAATATGGTGTATCACACATAATCAGTATAAATAATACAACTTTATATTTAAATATATTTTAATGTTTATAACTTTATTTTTTAACATGAATTTAATTTTTATATATTTATAGTGTAAAACTTAAAAATTGGTTAAATTTTACTCTCTTTACTTGAAAATTATATAAATAAAATAATTTGATTAAATAATATTGTAAAACAAAAATTACATTCTTATTTTATAAAATTAAACTCTTTTTTGTTATAAAGTTTGATTTATGTATTAATAATATAATATTTTTAACTAATAAGTTTAGTTCTAGAAAATAGTTTTCATTTTCCCTTTTTATTTTGAGGATTCTATAAAAAAAATAATAAAAATTTAAAAAAATTAGCTTTTAGGTTTTATTTTCAATTTTTATTATTATATTAAAAATATAAAAATAAAAAATAGGCTAAAAACAAATATTACTTTTAAAACCAGAAAGACCCTGAATTTTGAAAATGGACACACCTTCTACTTTCTCCCTTAATATAATCTACTAGACCTGTACGAGTTATATGGATGAGGTATTTTATTTAGGAAAAATGGTGTTATGGGGACAAACATTATTCTTCATGGGGATAAATACAACTTATGCTTTAGGTAAAAAAGTTGTAATAAAAAATTTGCCTACACTTTTTTCATTGTAAGGGAAAAGGAGGGACAAATGTAATATCTTCTCCTATTATGGATTTACGACGTTACAAACCAACATGAGTCTTTCAACGCACTTTGTCGCTCACACGCTTCTTGAGAACTTTAAAGAGGTCACCAATCCCAAAATTATCCCAAGTCAAGCACGCTCACCTTAAGTTCTTTCGTGATGGGCTCCTGAAAGAAATATGCATATTTGTGACATAGGTAGTACCAATCAATTATATAAGCCCTTAACTGTATAGTTTCATACCTATACAACTCAGGTTCCTCTCATTGGGTGTGTAACGTCATTCATGTACCCTGGGCTGGAGGTAGAGCCGCTCCTTGTCTGTGCTTTCTAAGATAAACTACCGTCCCTACGTTACATGCCTACCAGTTTCCGCTTTGTTCATCCCCGGAACCACACTTATTGGGAGGTTAGGTTCTAGATACAATTTGTAACATTCCTCTTTGCTTTATGGATTGGCCCCACAAACCAACACGTCTCTTCAACGTGCTTGTTTTCACCAGCTTTTAGAAAATTCCAGAGGTACCCATCCAAAATTACCCCAAGTTAAGCACTTAACTGGAGTTATTTCATGATGGGCTACGAAGAAAGATATTTTGTGGCATAGGTAGTACCAATCAATTCATATAAGCCCTACTGGCTGTCTAGTCTTATCCCTATGCAACTTAGGATCCTTCTTATTGGGTGTGAATTTTCATTATGTACCCTTCACTTGAAGGCAGGAGTTACTCTTGTGTGCTCTGCAGTTGAATACTCTCTGCTCGTTCAGGCCATTACAACAAATAAGACAAATGATGTTATAGAGAGATGCTATTCTCCCTATTAAGTGTGATAGAGACATAGGAAAGATGCCTATTGTAGTCTAAAATTTTAATATAAATTAAATGTCAACAAACTTTCAAGTACTAAAAATAGTCAAGATATTATAAATGATGAGATTTCAATAATTTTAATGTCATGTATTATTTTTTGTAATTTTAAATTTTTAAAAATTTCCCACACCAAAAGTAGAAATACATTTAACGACACATATTTTGATATAAAATTTATATCTTCTTTAAATTAATGCATATTATTTTACAATCTATCTATAATTGTAATAATAACAATATCCTAATAATTTATATTTTCTACAATCACCAAGTATTATCAATATCTATTGTTCTATGGCTCATCAATAATACAAACTCAAATAATAATTCTTTTTTTTTGTATTTGCAACTAATAGAATTGTCCTCTATTTATTATATATAATAATATAATTAGTATTAATCTATATAGTAATATAATATTAATTAATCTATCAATATGAATTCCCATATAGTTCTAACAATGAGTCATACTAATTTCATGTTAGAATTCTTCATTTATGGAATATCCTAAGTTATAAAAATTCAAAGTTCTATATCAATTGAGAGAAATGGGAAAAAGACAATCTTCAATGTCATCAAAATTGATATGGATAAGTAATACACCTTATTTTAATTTACAATAATTTTTAATACCACTAGTTCTATATATTTTTTCTCTTTATTATTATGTTTATATTTTTCATCTTTTGTTATATATTTAATACTTTTTCTTTATTTTAGGTGTTTATTTTTTACTGTTCATTATCACATTTGAATTGTTTTATCTATTATTTTAAAAGCTTTGAAAATAGTACAAGATTAGAGGAATAAGTTATATAATCAAGAAACATCCTTTAATAAACACATTGAATTATACAAGTTGTTCCAAGAAGAATATTATAGTTTAGAAGGACATCAATTTGACTATAAGTGATATGACTAATTTCATATGACAATAAAGTTTGGAAGCATTGGATTATAATTTTTTTTTAATTCATACTAAAATAATATAAATGACGTAACTACTAGATATGTTGATGGTTAGTATAGGTAGTTTTAATGGTATAGATTTCTAAAATATTGAAGATTATATATGTATATATATTGGTTATCAATACTAATGATTTTATTGGAATGTAATGGTCTTGGTGTGAACTTATTGATATATTTCAATAAAAAAATCCAATTTTCAAAATTTGAATCAAGATTGTAAAGCTCAATTCCAATTTTTGCCTTTATATACTATTATTGTATTAAATTTTTTTAATCTTAGATTTAATTAATTTGAATTTAGTTACACAATTTTATTGTCTCAATTTTAAATAAGATTTTATAGATGAATTTTGTGTTCTAATTGAATACAATTGTCCAAATGATATTAAATTTTATGATACTCTTTTATATTTTGTTTATTATTTAATTATTTAACTATTAACTTATTTTTAAAATTAATTTATATATTCAATTTATGATAAGACATATTTAATTAAATTGTTATTTCTTTTTAATAATAGCCAATAAATTATTTTTCAATATCACCTCATGCATAGCAAACAACTAATATTCATAAATGATAGTTGAAATAAGAAGAGTCAATACCAAACTAATAAAAGGATATAGCAAAGACTTTCAAAGTTTCATCAATGTTGAACATAAATATAAGAGTGTGAGCAAGTTACTTAATATAAAATAACTAGAAATATCAAATTCCTAATGTTGTGCTAGTATTCTAATAAGTCATAGATAATTGCTTTTTTAATTTATTTAACTAGTTATAGTACCCATGCTTTGCATGGGTCAAGTGATATAGAAAATTAAAAATATTTGTTAATAAATTAAAATTTTAAAATAGAAAAATAAAAAACAAAACTTAATATATAAAATGTATTAAATATTTGTTAATTTTATGATTTCTTAATATATAAACAATTACTAAAAAATATATAAATTCAAAAAATATATAATAAAAAATCAAGAAAAAATTATACATATATATATGCTAAAAATATTAGAGACAAGTATATAATACTTAAATAAATTTTTCATAAATTAAATTTAAAATAAATAAATCAAAAGAAAAACTTAATATAAAAGAGTATTATATATATTGATTTTATATTTTGTTAAAATAACATATTATTATAAAATATATAAAATGTAATAAATATCATTTAACATAAATTATAATTACATATGTTATGAAATTAAGTGATAATCAAATAATAACAATTTAATTAAGTTCTCATATTCCAAAGGACACAATTTAAATGTTTTACTTCTTAATATATAATAAAATAATTAAATTAATTATTATTTTGTAATTTAAATTTTTTAGTATTAAATTATAATTATAATTATTGGAAATATTTCGGTTGAGTCAAACTTTATATCTCAAAAACATAAAATAAAAAGCTACTATTTTTCCATGCCAAAATATTGCGAATATATATATGAGGGAGAGAAAGGAGAGAACAAAGAAAGATAATGAAATAATATTACTACAATAAAAAAAATAAGAAGTAGCTAAGAATAAGAAAAATAAGATGATAACATTTCAAAAAAATAGGAGTTGAGAAAGAAAATGGACAATAGAAAATATGAAACAATAATAAAAAAATGGTAAGAAAGAAATACGCACATATATACGTATTTATAAAAATAGACACATTAAATGTAAAGATAATAACTTCAAACATATCAAACTTTTAATAAACATTAAAAATTTAAAGTAAGAAATTAGAGAAATGCAATGTTTGAGAAAAAAATTGACAA
>JAMLFY010001113.1:0-17189 GCA_030441495.1 Dalbergia oliveri
AGAATTTGCTTTGTTGTCATTCAAAACTTTAAGCCTTAAAGCTTTCTGGAGGGTTTAGAGCTAACAATTAGTTTCACAAGTATAGACAACGGTATTACGGTCTATAGCTGAATACCATTACAATGGAGGATAATGAAACGGAAGAGAAAAAAAAAGGGGATTAGCACTACAAAAGAAAATTATAATGAAACAAAGAATAGAGAGAGAGAGATTAGCACTACAAAAGAAAAATTATAACTTAAAATGAAATTAGGAAAAATATTAAAATAAGGGTGGAAGGAAAATTTATACCAATGAACAAAAAGAAAACAAAAGTATGGAGGAGGTTGATAAAGGTAGAGGATAAAAGTTGTATGGCAATGTAGAGCTCAAAGGATAAAAGAAAAAAAATACTTTTATGACAAATGAAGTAAAAAATAATTTTAAGGACAATATTAAGAGCATAAATTAGCGAGAAAGTAGAGTTCTAAAGATAAAACTATTACATTTAATCCATAAATAAGGTGGAGTTTTTCTTTTACAAATAATATATATATATATATATATATATATATATATATATATATATATATATATATATATATATATATATAATGATAAAACTACTTCAGACCTAAATAGAGCAAGCTAAGGCCTCAAAATATAGCATATATAATAGCAAAAGGCAAAATAGCAAACTAACCAAACAAATCGCGAAACAACAAAGGACATTGAACAACAGATCTTAGAAGCAAGAGACCAAAAAGAAATACAAACCAGCCAAGAGACAACCTAACAACATATACATATACATATGGTTGCACCCTTGTGTCATGCATCCACACCACTAAGAGCTCCTCCTTTTCCATAGATCCAAAGCTAAAAATATAACCATAACTAATTTGTACTGTAACTTTAGCCATGATTGTGTTACTCATACCAAATGTGCCAAGACCTCAAGCAATACCACACTTTTACACGAAAATCATGAACCTCCCACCCAAGGTTGTTTAATGTAACCCTAGCATACATCGTACATGATAAAATGGGCAGTACATAAAAGCTTAACACACTTTGATTAAATCATGGGTTCTATTTTCTCACCTTTTGTAGATTTGAGACATAATATTGTGGTTCAAATGAAAACTCTATATACCAAGCCTTATTCAAAAACCTAGCCTCAATAAGATCATGTTTGGAAATACTTCCTATATTAAGGAATAGTTTTCAAAGACAATCATGTTCCTTGTCCACATATGGTCCAACACACCATAGAGATAAGGAAAACCCACAACTTTCTATCAAACCCTTTCATTGCAAACTCATTCAAGCATCATAAAAAGCCACTAAGCTTAATGGTAAGAAAGATTTAAAATCCCATGAATTCATAGATGGTACTAGACATAAGATGTTCTCACATAAGTAAAAAATAGATGGTTGAGTAATTCCACCTCCCATAAGCATAATGGGCATATGTCATCAATGACAACCAAGTTGGGTCTTCTAAGCTTTTCCTTTGTTAAGTTGACCCTAAAGGATAAATCACATTAGAAGCTTCTCCATTTGGTAGGGTGATAAGGGGCATTTATGTCACTTATCTTGCTATAAACCTTAGCTTTTTGCATGAGTTTTACTATAGTATTGATGCAATTAATAAAGATTTTGATTTATTCCTCATTGTGATATTTTAATAGAATTATTGGCTTTTGCATTGATTTTAGAATAATTAATTACACCATGTTGAATTTGACTAGTCTTTTTGAGTATTTTAGCACAGGAGCATTGGATTAAGTGCAAAGTGTTAAGAACAAGGCTCAAACTCCCTAAAAAGAGCTTGGAGTAAAAAGGAACAAAAGCATGGAGGCTCACATTCGGGTGAGTGTCAGGGGGGTGCTTTCATTTCATACCCTTGCTCATGAAAAAAATCAATAAATTTTAAGCCAAGCCCTCTGGAGAGCACTACAGCATTGGTGCAATGAAGGCAAAACACATTAATCTATTTTGGGCCCACTTTGGCCTATTTTTAGAGAGAAGTACATATAGAATGAGTCAAAATTTTAACCTAGTCTTGGCTGCACACTTTTGGTTATTATTATTCTCTCTACACCTCTCTCATCTTCTCTTCTATTCTCTCTCTCTTTGGGATTCCATTAGTGAATGTGTTTTGTCTTGGAGATTATGACAAGGATTATTGCTATTATTTTTAGGTTCTCTTTTATCTTCATTGTTGTAATCTTCAGAGATAGAGGAGTAGATTTTCTTACAAGTGTAAGGGTTTTTTGAATGGATTGGGATAATATAAGATCAACTTAATATTAAATGCATTGGTTTTCTTAATGTTTTACAATTTCTATTCCTATAATTATTGTGATGATTGCTATATCTTTATTGGGATAACTAAAGTGGTAATTGTCATTTGGCAAACCCTTTGGGTATAAATTGATAGATCTAATAGTTTATATTTAAAAGAAAACATTAGAATTAACATTCAAATTAGCGTTAGGCTATAGCAATTGATACCTTAAATCACTATAATTTCTAAATAAATTGAGATCTTATTTATTAGTTATTTGCATTGGTCAAATTCTAGGGATTGATTGATCAAGTAAAATTGCAGTAATTAATTACTAATAGCCACTAATAGATTCAATATTTGGACAATGATAATTAATTTTCAATCCTAGGAATACCTAGCACTAGTGTCTTTTTCATTGTTGCTATTATCTTTTAATTTAAATTACTTTGTTTTAATTCTTCAAAACCCCCAATTTTCCCAACTAAGTGTTAAAGCCTCCTTGAAAGATGACCTAGGTTATGCCCTTTATTACATTTTGGTACAACTTAGCATTAAATTAATTTTTAATTTGAGAAGGTAGGTGACAGCCTCCATTTAAATTTTGGCACCGTTGCCAAGGAGGGATTTAAACTTAGTTGTTTATTTTTACTTTTTTATTTTATTTTATTTTATTCATTTTTATTTATTTAATATTTATTTTATTATTTTTCTACTGCTTATTTTATTCTAAAAAAAATGGTTGTCCCTTGTATGAAGTGTTCCTTGTCTCCTAGAAATTTGATACCTCTTGACTCTGAAGATTGAGAAAACTTTAAGAAAATAGACAAGTAAAATGTCAACAAGCAAAACCATTTGAATATTCTAATCCTCTTTTTTGTGTTTTAGGTAATCCAGAAAATATGGGAAAACACCGGCATACACTCGGGAGCTCAGTGCGCCTGATTTCACCCGTAGCCCTTAGCTTTACATATCCTAGGCTAGACAATGATTTTGAGCTTAAAAGATATATGGTATATTCTCTGCCAAAGTTTCATGAGGTTGTTTGGAGAAGATCCCTACTAGCACTTGAAAGATTGCACATGATGTGTTCTTGGCATAAGATCCAATAGGGTGAAGGTGGATGATGTTAAACTGAGAAGCATTCTCCTTTTCCTAAAGGGTGCAGCAGAAAATTGGTTCTTAACCTTCGTGATGAGCTTGTCAATAACGCTGGACCGAAATGAAAAGGCTTTTCCTGAGATATTTCTCACTTTTCAGTAGCTTCTTCTAGAAAAGAAATCTCTGGAAAATGGGCTCGCTCGATGAGACCCTACATGAATATTGGAGTGCTTCAAGCTCCTTTGTGCAAGCTACCATAATCATTAGATTTCAGAGCAACTCCTCCTTCAATACTTTTATGAGGGGTTAGTACCTCTTGATAGATGTATGATAGATGCTGCTAGTGGAAGGGCACTTCTAGATAAAACTCTAGCATAGGCCGTGTTTGATTGAGAATATGGCTACAAATTTTCAACAATTTGGTTCTAGGGCAGCCACAACTACTAGAGGCCTTCATGGGATGAGCCAGCTAGAGAATCCAAGTGTTGACCCAAACTTCCAAGCAACTTGGCCTTATGCAACGTTATGGCTAGTAAGGTAGCAACTCTAATGGTTTCCAAGATCTATGGCATATGTACTTCAAATTATCATCATCCTGATATGTGTCCAGCATTACAAGAACTGAACCACTAGGGTGGTATTAACAAACCCTTTTAGAGCTAACCAATCCAGTTTCCATTTGGGAACACATACAACCCAATTGGAAGAACTACAATCTAAAATGGGGAAATAATTCTCAACGCCCATGCCAAGCTTCTAACAAAAATATCTACCAACTTATCAAAGGCAACCTACCTTCTTGCACCTCCATCTTAGATCCTACTATGACTGAGATGATGAAGATGATGATCGAGCAAATATAGGAAATAAGAAAAAAAATGCTCAACTGAGAGAGGAAATGCCTAATGAAAATGATAGGAGGCAGGCCCCAACTACACAATTACCCCCAGACAATGCCTAATCCAAGGGGAAATGTCTCTACAATCACCCTAAGGTCTGTGATAAAAATTCTAGAGGTAAGAAGACCTCCAGAGGAAAACCAACAAAAGAAAATTGGGCCAAAAGGTTTTTATTGAGTGCCATGCTCAAATAGTGTTGTAGCACTCAGCCGAGTGTATGATGATCCTGCTAATAATTTGGGAACGGAGACCCTTGGGTGAAGCGCTTAACTCAGGCGGCACTAGTGAGGATGAGCTTAAGCATTGAAGAGCTTTATTGAGTGCCATAGTGCTCAAAGGGCACTACAACACTCAGAACCTAAAAAAGTTCCAAATTTCACTCGCCCATTGTCATTCCCATAGAGTATGCAACCCAGGAAAGTCACTACAGTAGATTTGAATCTAGACACATTGGAAACCTTAGAAAAGTGCAAGTGAATATTCCCCTATTGGATGTAATCAAGAAAATTCCTATATATGCAAAATTCTTAAAAGATCTGTGCACCAATAAAAGGAAGATAAAGGGCAGTGGCATGGACAAGGTGACTATGGGGGTAAATGCCTCCTCCATTATCAAGCTTGGGTAACTACCACCCAAGTGTAAGGATCCAGGACACATTCATTGTCCCTTGCACTATGGAAACCTGCACATTACAAAGGCCTGGCTGACCTTGGAGTTGGAATTAATGTTATGCCTAAATCACTCTACCAGTCCTTGCATTTTGGAGAGCTAAGCCAACTGAATTGCAAATTCAACTAGCCAACCAAAGCATTATGAGACCAAAGGGTGTATTGAAAGATGTTCTAGTACAAGTAAATGATTTAATATTCCCTGTTGATTTCTATGTGCTTGAAATGGAAAATGACACTAATGCTAGCTAGCATACATTAATTTTGGGTAGCCCATTTTTGAAAACTACTAGAACCATGATTGATGTTTATGCTGCACATTATCCATGGAGTATGGAGACATGAAAGTCCAATTTTGCTTATCTGATGCTATGAAACATCCATGAGGAACACTCAGTGTTTGGCATTGATGTCATTGATTCTCTAGTTGATGATGCTTGTGGTACTATACTTATAAGGATCCAAATCCTCTTCCTACTCTTTCTTCTTCCATGGGGTATGATGACGTACTTGTTTAGAATGTCCAAGTTTTTAGATACATGTACTCCACCAAGAGCAATCATTAGTTTTCCAAGTGCTTCATGAACTCCATATTGGGAAGGAAACCCTGTGAAGGGCAGGTGATATCCTGCATGAGCCTCGGTCAAAATTAATAGCTTGGAAAACCAAAGTCTAGATGGAAGAGACCATTCTTGGTTACCGTTTGCACAGGTAGTGCAATTAGGTTGGAGAACCTCAAGATGATTCGATGTGATATTGATGGGCATTGCTGATGCACCTCTATAAAGTCCCCAAAGATTTGGGGGCTCAAATGGCTTATCTATGGGTAGAAGCTGCACACCCTCCATGAGGGTCATGAGGTAGACTTCAGAAACGTTAAAGCAAAATGTTGGATGGGAGACAATCCACCATGAGGTTTTTCTTTACTTTTCTCCTTTTTGCATTTTATTTATTTTAATTTTATTTTTGAGTTTTACATCATATTTATTTTGTTTGTCTTACACCATTCCTTTAGCACTTTAGAGATCACATGAATAGACTCACACCACATGCACTTTATTGACTTGCTTTGCATTGACTTTATTTTATATTGTATGCTTGGTGGATTCATTATGTTGTTTGAATTGGTACATGCACTTTTACTTGTGAGATTTTGATCAAGCGATTGGACTATCATGTGCCATGCTTATTTGTTCATGTGTGTTTCCTTCTTTGGATTTGCATTCTAGAACTTGTTTGGTATCTCCTTGAAAATATGTTTCCATGTGCATTGTAATCCATGATTTTCTTATTCTAGGTACAAATAACAAAAATGTTAAGACTCTAGATCATTTTTACCTGGAATTAAAGGATCCAAACGGACAATCTTCAAATGGTTGAGCTAAGTGTTTTGAAGGGATTATGATTGTATGTTTGATATTAGGAGGTGAAAAATTTTTTAGAACTTTTGGCTCAAAATGACCAAAATACCCTTGTAGCGTTTTACACGGGTAAAGGTGCCGTTTGAGCCCGGAACTTTCCAGAAAGTTTGGAATGATGTTTATGAGTGGTTTATGATGGTAGTTAAGCATGGAGGTTCCAAGCAGTTAGTGCAAAATTACCATTTTGCCCCTAGAGCAGTGTATAGTAGCCTAATGATGTAATTAAGCAAACCTAAGCAATATTAGGCTCTAATCGAAGATTAATTTATTTTGATAATTAATCTAGAGTCAAAATAATTTATTAAGGTTAATTAGAACCTAAGATTGCTTAGTTAAACTCTAATTCATTCTTTAATTCAAGATTCTAGTCATGAAATCTTGAATAGTATTTTCTCTCCAATTCCTTAAATTAAGGAATTGTGTCTATACCTCATTTGACTAAAAAATGTTTTTAATTTATAATCTAGCAAGATCACCCCTAAATCAAGTCTTGACAACCTTAATTGACCATTATCTCACCTAAACACTTTCTTACAAACTCCTAATCAAAACCTTAATCAAAGAAACACCTAAACACATCATTAAACCACAATTACATGAACAAAATCTCCTCCCCCTTGGTGAAATGGCCGATTCATACCCTCTAAATTGTGTCACATGTTGATTTTGTTTCACTCAAAGAACCATACCTCAAGCCATACTTTGGACCATACTTGACATGCCTCCAACCATGCCTTTGAATGACTAAAGTTTGAAGATATTTTCCTCCCCCATAGGCCAAAGAACTGGCCTTCTCCTTTGCAGCCCCATGGTTGCATTTTTCTATAAATACCAAGCCTTGAGAACTTGGTTACACTTTAAAACTTTGCCAAGTTTAAGCTTTCTTGCATTTTCTTCTTTCTCTCAAATTCTCTTCATCTTGTTCTTCTTCCTCCACTCCAAAGAAACCTTTCCACCACAAACCACCACAAACAACCTTGAACCACCACTCCCCACCTCAAACCATCTTTCAAACACTCAAACTTTCCATCCAAGCTTACACTCAAGGAAAAATCATCTTCCTTGAGTTTTCTTGGGCCGAATCTCACCACCATCAAAGAGAAGATTTTGTCTTCTCATTCTTCAAGGAACCAAGCTTTCTTTCATCTCTTTCAAGACTTCTTTGGTAGGGGTTTATTTTCAAAGTTTTGTTCACTTTTTTTTTAAGAAAAGTTCTAGTTTTCTCTTGGTTTTCAAAACTCTTTCTTCCTCCTTTTATTTCGGCCTTAGAGCCTTTCATGAGAAAACTTTGGCTTGATGATGAGGTTTCAAGATAATGTCTTGTGGTTGCCATGTGAGAAACCTCTAAAGCTTGAAAAACTTGGTCTTGGACCATATATGCTTTGTTTTCCTTTTCTTTTCCTTACTCAAGATTTCGGTTCTTGATTCCTTTTCTTCCTCAATGATTTCGGTTTTCATTCCTTTATTTGAACAAAGTTTGATAAAAATGTTAAGTAGATCACAAAAGTTTTGTTAAGAAAATTAATCATATGTTTTCAAAGAGCTCTAAGCTTACCTTGCCAACCTTAAAGTTGGTCGGCCGTTCTAGAGTTTACTCTAGATTGAAGCCCATGAGCAATAAAATAAAGAATATGTAGTTCTTTTATGTTTGTGTTGATATTTATCTCTTAATCCATTTCTTGAGCTTGATGATGAAGTTCAAACCAAAGACTTCTTTGAAGACTTGGTGCTAAGAACTCTAAAGCTCACTTTATGTTATTAGATACATATTGGGTTAAGGCTATTGATGTTCCTCTAAAGTCTTGCAAGAGCTCTAGTTAAGATAAAATAAGTTGCATTCATGTTTAAGTTTATGCCTTGCATATCATGTTTATTTTGATGCCATCACTAAGCTCTCAAGAATAAATAAATGAACTTGCATTTCATGTTTAAATTTCCAAGCTTGCACTTCATTTTTATATTTCAAGTCATCACTTAATCTTTAAAGATAATAATGAGGTTGCATCTCAATATTTATTTTATGCTTTCACTTTATTTTATAATGAAGAATAAAACAAAGTGCATAGCATGTTTAAGTTTATGTCATCACTTATATATTCTAGAGCTCAAAGACTTTCCCATGTATCACAAGTAAAGTCTTAGAAAATGGAAGCATTCCATCCGAATGCCATTTCGGCCTTATTGTAACACCCTAGATTAACCTAATACACCTAGGTTTATTCTATTAATTACTAGACTTTACTCTTTGCTTCAGTTCTTTAATCATACTTTGAAAATACTTAGTGAAATTACGAGCCATTTTTTTTTTAAAACATAATTGAAAACGTGAGCCCGCATAACGTGAATGAATATCGGAATATAAAAGCATATGAATTTAAATAAATCACATCATATTGGCTCCATCATATAACATCCATAATTACATAACACATAGATATTTTGCCTACAAGAGAGCTAAATTATATGGATGGAAGGACATTTAATGGATTATGTAATAACACTCCAAGGATAGGGATAGAATATCTAAATATACGAGTCTAACTAGTAGGTATCAAGTTCAGCTACCAGGTGAAAGCCTCAATGTGATTCACGAACGCTTCCTCCTACTTTGAAGACGAGATGGAAAGAAAATAGAGGGAGTGAGAAACTTATAAAAGAATCTCAGGAGGTACTCACCTCATGATGCATTGTGTCATCATCATCGTCCCCAGGAACCTTGGGTTATTATGAAATAGTGAGCATGCTAAGATTGATTTATTAAGTTCGAAAATATACTTTATCGAGGTCGTTCCTTTAATCATGCCTTATAATGCATCATAAACTTAGCATGTCATGTTTATAATGAACTTTTCCTTTCATATATAATAACATAGTTATGCATAAAATCACATCATATTCCTCATCATCATTTCATAATACTATGCATAGAAGAACATCATATTTCTCATCATCATCTCATAAATACTATGCATAGAAGAACATCATATTCACATAATGCATTTACTTAGTTCTTAGGTGACTTAAAGTTACTTTCATCATCATTTTCCTGGGCCACCCTATACTCCACCCTTTTGGGAGTAATCTAGGTTATGAGCTCATACCTTACTAGTCGTCACTAGCATATACTTATCCCTTTTGATAAGTTAAAATCCTAACTTACCCTTTTGAGAGAACAGGTGGGGCAAGAATCACCTTTTCACCACCTATAGTCTATTGGGTCCAAAGGATCATTTTCTATAAGTTTAAGTCACCATTAAATCTTTGTATGTTATATCATAATACAATTCTTCATTCATAATCATCATAACATTTTCTCATTTACAACTTTATGTTGAAAATAATATATACCAACTGGAATCATGCATCTGGGAGATTCCCAGGAAAGAGAGGTGGGTCACAATGGAGTACTTAATATCAAGTCTTTCCTAGCCAGAACTTTCAAATTACACTTTTATAGGAGTACACTTTTTTCTTCAAGGAATAAGTAATTTTCATAACATATTTTCATGCATGTAAGTATTCTCATTGTTTGCAATACAACAACTATAACATGCAAGCCATGAAATCATTTCAATATCATCAAATACTAATAAGCATCAAATCTCTACATAGACTTATCATTTAAAACATCAAAGAGGCATCACATCAATTCTTACCAAAGCGTCAACAACTTGAAACTTAGAATCGGGCAACCTCAATTATTGAACTAATTAATTATGCATCTAAGGATTCATTACCATTAATTATAAGCCTTAGGAACATTATTAGACTATATGGGGCAGCATAGCACATAAGTCATTCTTAAGGTTTTACCTGTGCTAGAAGTTGCGTTTTAACCTTTTTTATTAACGTCTTTCTTATGATGCCAAAATTAATTACTAACCCAATTATGAATCATTCTCCCTTATCTAAACATAATAAAATCTGGTTCTTAAGGCCACAAAGGTTCTGGACAGATTGCATAAATTTCATTATCTAGAGTTCTAGAAATCTTGCCTATAGATTGTCCATCAATAAACATAATAATCACAACTTTAAACATATTAAATCATCATCATACATTGGTAATAAACTCAGATTAGTGGCTGAATCATGAACCTATCATAATCACATTTTAAGTGTACATGGAATACTAGTTTCTTGTAAAGTTTTGAAAGGCCTTAAATTTCTTTTAGAAACTAATTCTTTTTGCTAAACTTGAAAGAATCTTCATGATTAAAATTCTCACTTAAGATAAAAGGAGCAAGTCTTGAGCTTAAGAGATTTATGTGATATCTTAGAATCATAACATGCTATGCAACCTCATTTTAATCTTGTCATTATAAGGTGATAACTTGGAATTATAAACATGATATGCAAATCCATTTCTTTATCTTTAAGATTTAAGGTGATGACTTGAAAATTAAACATGATGCAAGAAAATATGAGCGCGCAAGTCCGCATACCACCAGTGGGGAGGGAGAAGAGAACTTAAGAAAGTTTAGCGCCTGGAATCCGCATTGACGGTGAAGGGAGAAGAGAATTATTATTACATCTTTTAAGCTCCAATCTCAAGACTTCTTAAAGAATCAATTCTTTAACTCCAATAATCTTATTTCTTTGCTTGTGATACTTGGGCAAGTCTTTGAGCTCTAGGATCTTTAGGTGATGACATAAAAATAAACATGTCATGCGTTGATTCTTTTAGCCATTATAAAATAAAGTGAGAGCATAAAATAAATATGAGATGCAACTTCTTTATTATCTTTAGAGATTAAGTGACAACTTGAAACATAAACATGAAATGCAAGCTTGGAAATTTAAACATGAATATGCAAGTTCATTTATTCATTCTTGAGAATTTAGTGATGACATAGAAAGTAAACATGGTTATGCAAGGCATAAACTTAAACATGGATGCAAGTTCATTTTATTTCTTTACTAGAGCTCCTCCAAGACTTTAGAGAAATATAAATTCAACCCAATATATCTTAGCAAGACAAAGTGAAAAATACATCTTTCAAGTTCTAAACTCAAGATCATAAAAACATCATAAAAATATTATTCTTTAAAGTTTTGCATCAAGTGGAACTTTCAAGCTTTAGAGGCCTAACTTGTGATGGATTCACAACCCACCCTCAAGGTCCTCATCATCAAGCCATCATCTTAGTCCCACCTAGGCCATATGGCCGAATTGTTCAAAGAAAAGGAAGAAGAAAACCAAATGGAAAAACTAGAGAAAATCCATGAAATCATCATTTTGAACCAAGAACAACACTTAGCAAAGCATAGAAATAAACTTAAAAACAACTCCCTACCTAATTTGATTTGAAGGAAAGGAAGAGAACTTGGTTTCCTTGAGTGAAATGAAAGAAAATTCTTGAAAATTGAAGAAGAATTTCAGCCAAGGAGGAGGAAGAAAGAAAGCTTTTGGTGCTCCTAAAACTAGAATTGTGTAAGTTATGAGCAAGGCTTCTAAGACTCCTCAAGCATGCCTATTTATAGAGATTTCAAGCTCATAAATGGACAAGAGGAGGAGGAAATTTTCAAATTTTTCAGGGGAACAAAGGAAGGAAAATCATTTCTTGTTTAAGGCATGTTTTATGCCATGTTTTAGGGAATTTTTTGGCATTTTGTTTTAGTGCATTATTTGCAATAATTCTAATGATTATGGCTGAATATTTCGTGCATTACAGCCTCATGGAAGAGGGTTTTGTGTGTTCCATGTATTATTTAGGTGTAGGCAAGGTATTCATGCAATTTAGAGAATTTACGGTTAAGGGCTTAGGTGAATTAGTAAGCAATTTGAGTGTTTTAAAGCAATTTTAGGTTCTAATCAATTTAAATAAATAATTTTGACTCTAGATTAATAATTAGAATTTAATAAGCTTTAATTTGAGCCTAATATTGCTTAGGTTTCGTTAGACGAATCAAAAATCTCAAAATTTGTAAAACTTGCACAAAGCAGGGCAAAACGGTCATTTTACTTAAAAATTGCCCGAGACCACCCGAGCTTAACCAATGGTTAATCATGGCTTAAAAACACCTTTTAAAACATTTTAGTGAGGTTCGGCTTAGCGGACGCAAATTCGAGTTAAAACAGCAGGGCGTTTTGGTCATTTCGCGTCGGAGCTCAAAATTAGGATTCTTCTCCTCTATTAACACACATAACACAAACAATCCCTTATTAACATCAAAACATCCCCTTGAGGATGGGTGGGGCCCACGATCCTCATTTTCTAAAATAACCTCAGGGGCATTTTGGTCATTTTACACGTACAGAAATTTGGGTTTGCAATACTTGCACGAATTGCTCCTAACTTCTCTTCTAACGTTATATTCCTTTATTAAGGATTGTTTGGTCTCAAATTTTATATAATATTTACCTAGGAATTCGGTAATTTCTAATGACAGGAAAATTGGCGTTACAATTGGGAATGATATGGACTTCTATAATTTGCATCTAATCACAAGTGTTAAAAGCCTAATGCTTGGAATTTTAGCATAGGTGGAATTGGAGGTTATGAATATGATTTTATGTTTTAAATTGCCTTAGATTTAAAAGATTGAGCTATGAACCTCACCTATATTTACATGATTTTAATGAGATAAATTAGTTTGAAAGAGTTTTAGTTCTCAAATTATTCCAAGAGAAAACTAGCAACTTATATGCACTTAAAACATGAATTCACGTGATTATATGTGATATATGTTTCGATTTCTTCCTGTTCCTTTGGCCACTCGTATTAATTCGGTTTTAATGGAGTTAAATGTGTAAAATTGTGTTTGAGTGAGCTAAGGATCCAATTTAGGGAAGTTAGGAAGGAATAAGTAACTCAAAAATGCTTAAAAATGGGTTCTAGAACATGAGACACAAGAAATGTAAATTCTATTTCAGCATAATTGAGCTTAAGGAAAATGGTTTATACGCTTGTATATGAGTAGTTAATCCCTAATAATTGGTTTAGGAATTGAATATGGAGCCTTAATCGAAGACGAAAACTAGAAAGTGTTAAAGGCCGTAGATCGATAAGGTCTGCGTACGAATGGTAATCATCTTGCCCAATGTGAGCAATGCTGTTTGGAGGTGTTAGTGAGCATAAAAATTAGAGAGATTACAAGCAGTGGTGATCCTTGAGGTGTATCAAAGGTCTATAATGAGCATTAGGATAACTAGAATACAAGTTTAAGACCCATAAGGGTCAAAGTATAAAGATATTATAAGATAGGAGATATGATATGAGTAATGATCGAGTGAACATATAATTATGGTATATTGGGAGCGCATGAAAGTATTAATGACATGAGAATAAGAATTTGTGAACTTATGACGTGATTGTCTTCATGATGATGTGGTATGTTATGATCGAATACGAAGACTATGAAGATGATGATGAAAGGCTGAATATGTTTATATGACCTTTAAAGATTTGCTTAATTGAATATTGATCGAGAAGCATTTGTTGAATAAGTTATGTGGCATGACTCTAAATTGTTGGAAATTCCTTCAACCATTATGCTACCGGACTTCGTTAATTTGAGAAGATTAAAGAAAGTTTTTGAAAGTAAAGATTTTAAAAAAGTGACATGCCAAGACACATTTCTCCGTTATGATGAAGAAAAGAAACCGCTGGGATCCTAACACCGAGCTATACCGAGAGGACAAAGTTACTTGGTCTTAACCAATTGATACGTTCTCGTAGACTTGAAGATATTCTTGTGATGAGGAGAAGGGAAACCTAAACATTGACATTAGCCCTGCGAGTTGGACAAAGCACTTGGCTCTAAATGTTGATGCAGTTTGACCAAGAAAAAAGTCCATGATGGGGTGATCCTCAGGCCCCCTACCCATACTCGTAGTTTGGATTATTATGATTGTGATTATGTTATGCTTATCAAGAGGATAAGTAAGAACTAGTGACGACTAGTTGAGATATGAGAACTCATAGCCTAGTTTTTAGGGTGGCATTTCTACTAGTTTGATACCTTTATGTCACAAGTTTTAAGAAGTAGAAAGTTTGTTCATGAGGAGTTACATGCCACTTATATAATGATGAATTATTGATGACATGTTTTATCGGTTTGCTGTATAAAGGTATTGCCATGCATTCATGTTTCTTTATGCTACATACATGCATTGAGATTTATCTGAAATAGACATTGAACTTTGGATAATTACTTTTATAAAACCTCATAATGAGCCTTTGCATGTACACCTTTTCAATAAGCCAAAGGTTTCCTGGGCGTAACGATAACATTAGGATTAGAGGAACCGCTACCAAAATCTCATTCAAGATTCTCACCTCTTCTATTTCTTTTTCCTGCCACGCTCCAGAATCTTCACTGCGACATTCATGGTCTTCATTGACACGCTTACTTGGAGGCACTATGACCATAGACCATCAGCGTAATCATTTCCAGGGCGTCTGCCCTGCCGTATTCGTACATACAACGCCCATTCGCACATAGAATCTCCGAGCTTTCGCTTCACTCTCATTGATGGATGGCGACCAACTTACTTTTAGTAGACTCTATCCCGCACGAGTAGACTGTCATGTCGCCTTCGCTTTGGCCGGTGCCTTACTTCCCCCAGATGTCCTTGGCCTCAGGGCGTTTTGAGACCGACCCCATGCAGGACTCCCCCACCCACATCTCATCGGAATGGATCTGCCCCTACGGCCCTTTGGACATCGAGCGGGTCCCTGGGACACTGACGCAGCTCAGGCCAGCTCGACGGCCCAAGAGGCGCCCACGCCAAGCAGGGCCAGTTGTTCCCTCTCCGCATGCCCCACACCCTGCTCCGTCCGGGCCAATAGGAAGAACCAGAAATTTCTTGGGACACATTTCCCCATCGTTAGGGATTAGTCTTATGAGTAGGTTTCCGAGGTAGCTGTAACTATACTTGGGTTTGATCTTTTGGAGCTACCCTATAGTTGTTGTTATGTTTTCATTTTTGATTATGTGTTTTCCTTTCCTATGTATCATAAGCTCTGCGCATTTTATATGGGTATGACTTTATTTAGTTTTTCGGTTAATGTATCCAGAATTATATATTTCAACTATGTTATTTAATATTATGATAATTGCTTCCATGGATGAATGTGTTCTATACGCTCTTAACCGTGTGTTTAAATTTTTTGTTATTTCACGTTCCGCTCATTAGTGCGTAATGGCCCACGTTTTGTTTACATGTTTCAAAAATTTATCTCAGATGTTTTCTATGAAGTATTTGGATAAAAGGAATTTAAAAGAGTAATAACTGAATTAATCTCATGCGTTGAGGCGTATTGGGTTACATTAGAGCTATACATGCATGTTGAATATAATTGATGCATTTTTGTTTCTCTTTTTTTAAGCCACTTGCCTACTATAGTCACCTTTTGTATGTTACCATTGTTTAGTCCCTATAAGCCTTATTATCCATTCTTTTATTTTAGCACATCCTTAGCCATGAAAAATGACAACCTTTTAGGCTTAGGAGAGCATTTTGTGCATTTCTATATGTGCTTGAGCATAAGTGCTGGAAAGAGCATTGCTTAGACATGCCCAATTTAAGTGCGGGAAGGAACAATGTGTACAAAAAAAAATTCAACAAGTGACATACCAAGAAGAAAAAAAAAATAAAGAAATGAAAAATAAAGGTTGATTGAAAAAAATTCTAGAAATGTTTGAGTTGAACGTGTGCCACATTGCAAAAGAAAAGGCCTGAAATTGTGTTAAGTTAGACAAAGTATACCTTTAGGCACTTGTGCTTTTGGTGTATGCATTTGCTCTTTCTTTAACTTGAGGTTTAGCCCATCGGCCTATATATTATCCATCTTCACCTAAGCCCATTACAACCAAGGGCAAGTCCTCTTGATTTTAGGATGCATGTGTGTGTGACAAAATGGAGATGAGACCCGTGGTAAGCATATGGTAATGCATTTTCATTTGAGATTATTGAGTGTGCATCATAACCCTAAACACTTGAGTGAACGAGCAGCAAACACTGACCTTGGATGATTTTTGTACTTGATTCATGAATCATGTGGATTCTACCATGTGTGTTATGTCCATCTTCATATCTTGCTTATTACAATTCTCATTATCAGTGAAAGCTTACTTTGGTCTTTAGGTTCATTTATTGTGTATTTAATTTTATGTGCATTTCTAGTCCAAAGGAGTCTAGTGTAGTCCTTGTTTACTATCTCATCCATGCCTTGGTTCTATCTTTGTTCACATGAGGACATGTGAAGGTTTAAGTGTGGGGGAGTTTCATAGTAATTTATGCCACTTATCTTGCTCTTCTAACCTTAGCATTTTGAATGAGTTTTACTATGTTATTAATACATTTAATAAGGATTTTGATTTATTTCTCATTGTGAGATTTTATAGAATTATTAATACTTTGCATTGATTTTAGAATAATTTGTAATTACACCCTGTTGCATTTGACTTGTCTCTGAGTATGGTTTTATGCATAGGAACTTGGATTAAGTACAAAGTGCCAAGAACAATGAAGGAACTCTTGGAAAGAACCTAGAGCAAAGGAAGAAAAATGTGGAGGCTTATATTGGAGTGGGCTGTGATAGCACTCATTTTAAGCACTTGGAAACAATCAGCAAATCTAGGCCAAGCCCCTTTGGAGAGGGCTATAGCACTCATTTGAGCATGAGCGCGTCGCGAACTACCCATAATAGGAATAAAGGAGTACATATAGGAATCAAGTCAAAATTTTAACCTAGTTTTGGCCACACACTTTTGGTTGCTATTATTCTCTCTAGACCTCTCTACATCTTCTTCTTTAATCTTCTTCTTAGGGATTCCATTAGTGAAGATACTTTGTCTTAGAGATTATGGTAAGGATTA
>JAMLFY010001114.1:0-17171 GCA_030441495.1 Dalbergia oliveri
ATTTGATGTTCTTTTCCCCTCCCCCAAAGAAGAAAACTAGATAAGATCAAGCTAATGATAATAAAAGGGATAGCACATTGCAAACAAATTAACCAAGCAAAGGGATAGCACGTGCTAGTTTATGTTGCCAATCTTTGATTAAAAATATTGGCCACCACATAAAGCAAGGCGAGTTGATACGTCTCCACGACTGCACTTATAATTGCATCCAACAGTTCGAAGGATTCCTTGGCACTGGCCTCACGCTTTTGCTTCTTGCAAACATATTCACATACCGTACAATTCTCATTCATTTCTTCACTTTAGTCTTCCTTTTGGCTTCGTTCTCTTTTTTTTTTTTTGCCCCTGAAACTCTGGTTTATTAAAAACAGCAAATAACTACCTAAGCTTCTTGCACAATTATGCAAAACTACTACATTTAAGTACAACTGAAAAAAGGGTATCAAAGCATTGAACACAAAACCGGTCTCACTCCCTCTTTTAAGGCTTTTATTAGTTTACTTGAAAAAACACCATTAGATAGCCAGAATTTTGTCAAATTTAATTGTTAGAATGATGTGTAATATTTATTGAATAAGTGATGAGTTATATCTTTTCATTTCATTCAAAAATCATCATGACTTCTATTTACAATTCTAGTAATATTTTTTCCGGTATATAATATTTGCTTATTTACTTTATGTTACTGCAGGCGAACATAAAAAAAAATCCTGAAAATGGTGAGAAGATACTTTTGGCCGACAGTGCCACTTAATTAGATCCATAAAGAAAAAATTATATGATACAATCAATTACTCTTGACCGCCACAAGTCCTCAAGTCATAAGGTCGTTTACTTTGATTCTTCGAAGCCCCCGTTTACTTTATTGGTTGCGTGAGTGGCCTGCTATAGCCCAGAAAATGACCATTCAAACCACACAGAGCACAACTTGAAGAGGTCAGATTCTTGCTTGATTATGGTTTCGTGCTTAGTTGAGTAGTACACATCCGGGAAACTAAAAAATGCCTATTTGGTGTGGTCAAGTCAGAAAGTCTTCATTGCTTCTGCTTCCTGCCAGAGGCCAGAGCAAGAATGTCCCAAGACCCAAGCTGATCTTTTGTCGTCTGATCTGGGACTTCAGTTATGCACTATACTAATTTCGGAAGATAATAATTAAGTAACCAAAAATGAAAAAAAGAAACCACAAACTCAAAGGAAGTATGTCTAGTCTGAAAATGCAGTGTTAAGCTCGATCAAATTTTCCATCATGCTATCCAAACATTGTGAGGCAACATCGTTTCACTGGACCAGCAGATTTTCCATATCTATTATCTTATATGTAACATCTTAATTATTTCCTTCAAGCTAAACACTCATTTAAAAATAAGTGGGTAGAAAAAGTGTTCTGGACAAAGTTTTGGAGTCGGTTGGCCAAATATTAGGCTTGATACATAAGTCCTTTTGCTTAGAGTGGTCTAAGCTTTTTTGATATCGAGGTATTGAAATTAAGCCTGGAACATGCCTCTTATAACCAATCATCCCGCATTTTATAAAGGCTGGTAAAGGATTATAGAAGCGAACGGTTAAACAAGCCATAAAGTCCTCTAAATCTGCGTTTGGATGATTAAGATAACGTTCTCTAATGATAGTGCCGACTGGACAATTTAAAAGCCGTTCACTATTCATAGGAGGTTACAGGTGGAAATATCTATGGGATTTTTGTCCGATCGGCCCAAAATGCTATGTATGGTTCATAAGCCGCTTGCTTATAAGTCAAAATTAATTTGACTTAATGAGCAAAAATTTTTTTGCAATACAAGCAACAACGTAACCAAATATCATAACTCAAAAGAAATGATGGTCAGAGTCTTTAAACCATGCTAAACTAACATTGTCACCTTGTCCAATTGGAATAATGTGAACTCAGGTGCCCGATCAATTATCATATGACCGTAAAAAACTTCCTTAGAGAAATATTTATCTAAGAGTTAATATTTGATATATAGAAAACATGATACTCTTGAAATGACAGCAAAACATTTCAATCGGAAAAAATTATAACTATAGATATAACTATCAAAATTTTCCTAACCATGCTAAATTAGTGCTATTGATACTCCAATTGGAATATTTCCAACTTCAAAAATATTCCAACCTTAATATTTCTATCTTAATGTTGTTGAACCAATAGTTGAGTCTAAAATTGTATGATAGAGAATGAAACTCTTTCAAGCAAGTTTTTCTTTTCTTTTCTTTTGGTAACCATGTTCAACCAATACGTTGATTATTCCAATCGAAATAAATCTAATTATCGAATATTCATGTCGGAATATCGCATTTACAAGGGTGTTAATAATGATTGATCTGAATATCACCTTTTAAGGCATGTTGATGATGACCAACTGGAATATTGTCTTATTAGGGTCTTAATGACGAGCTCTTATAAACCAATTGGAATATCGCCTTATAATGTATAGAAGACTACGAATATACACACGGTTCTATTAAAATGCTTTATCAGCTAACTTGGACCTCCTTTTCTTTAATCTTTCTTATTTTGCCAGTCAAACATTGTTTGTAATGCTATTCGATTGGAATTTTGTTGCATGTCTTGTAATGACCATTTCTTCTAGGTGTAAAGATTGTGACCACCTATTCTTGGTATCATTGCGATCAAGAAACTTTTAGTTTTACCTTATCAGAATTTAACACCTTGATATAAATATGATGACCACCTCTTTTAGGTGTCATGACTGAAAATTTTTCAAATTGATGACCATAATTTTTTAATACCTCTTCTAGGTGTAAATATGATAACTACCTCTTTTAGTTGTCACAATTGAAAATTTTCCAAAACTTGGCAATATTTCTCATGATCTGAGCATTTTAAGAATTCTTCATTGCAAAATTGATGATCGGAATTTTTAACACACCCAGATTGGGTAGATATACTCAAATAAGAACTTCTAATAGAGAATAATCAATTGGCACCCATTTGGGTGGATCTCCTCGTATAGGAGTTTCCGAATCGAGAATTAGTAGTTAATACCCCATTTTGGTGGATCTCCCGTATAGGAGTTTTCAATTGAGAATTATTAGACGATACCTCGTTTAGATGGATCTTCTCTTATAGGAGTTTCCCGATCGGGAATTATTAGACGACACCTCGTTTAGGTGGATATCCTAGTATAGGAGTCTTCGATTGAGAATTATCAGTCAACACCCTGTTTGGGTGGATCTACTCATATAGGAGCTTCCAATCGAAAATTATCAGTTGACACTCCGTTTGGATGGATCTCCTCATATAGGAGTTTCCTAATCGGGAATTATTAGACGACACCCCATTTAAGTGAATTTCCTCGTATAGGAGTCTTCCGATTGGGAACTATCAATCAACACCTTGTTTGGGTGGATCTCCTCGTATAGGAGCTTCCGAATAAAAAAATATCAACCGAAACCCCATTTGGGTGGATTTCCTCTTAGGAGTTTTTGATCGGACATATTTGTTGGGTAACTCTTCTAAATATTGGTGCATGGTAAAGCTTTATATTTTGCTTTGTAACTTCAAAATAGAACATCAAATAATAATAGAATAATAAAATATTGTATTAACTATTGAGTATCAAAGTTAGTATCAATGATAATCAATTGTAATTGAAACCGACAAATAATCTAAATTATAATGAATGGTAATTAAGAGTAGTGAATAAACCATATGAGTGGTAATTCAAATCAACAAATTCTATCAATTATCAATGTTAACTAAAAACAATTATGAATAACAATTATAAGTAAATGAATAGATATTGACATAACATAATGCACAAAAATGTTGGCAAAAAAAAAAGTTATATTTAAATAGATCAATCTATAAATCAATCAAGCATAAAAATTGATCCGTTATAATCAACTGATAATATTTTGAATGTGTAAAAATGAAATAGTAAATTGTAATTGAATGTTAATATGCATATTCACTGTTATAACAATTGAAAGCTCAACGAGTGTGTTTTGTAAGAGATTTGCAGTTGGATTAAAAATAGTGAATTCTAAATTTTTTTTCTTTTACAATTTTTCACTCAAATCGACTCCATTTGTGATCGCAGAGTGTGCATAATACTGAAGTCATTCCATTCTACGGATCGGTTAGTAATAGTAGCCTAGGATTATTAGAGTGTGAGAAGTATCTTACAAATACAGAATATTATTAATGGTCCCTAAATTTACCATCAATAATTATTAAAACTACGATTAAATTACTCATTGGTCGAGAGTTTGTTTGAAATTGTAAAAAGTTTTAACAAAGTTTGCACCAAATATGAGATTATTATTATTTTTTTAATACATAACATAGGAGTTAATCATTTAAAAATATAAATTTAAATGATATAAAATTTGTATTCTTTATTTGATCCATAATAATAATGAAATAGTACCAGAATAGTGTTAGATAAAACACTACAATTTATGAAATAAAACTAATGGACTGAAATAATTGGTAAGAATTAGTCAATTTATTGAAATAGAAGGAACAATAAATGAAATCAATGAAAAGTTTGAAAATACTAGCAAGAGTTTTATTTTTTATATTTTATATGAGATATGAATGTACAATAATGAGATATAATTTCGGTCTATGAATTATAGTCACATTAAATGTATTAATAAAAAAAGAGTAGCTAACAACAAAATTTACATTTTGCAACAATTTGAAATTTAAAATATTAATAGAAGTAATAATTGAGAATAAATTTCATACCTTGCAGATCATTAGGCACAGGTTTATTTATATTAAGAAATATAACATTAATTTCGGTTTAAAATAATTTTTCCCATAATTAATACTTATTATCACCAATGAGAATTGAATTGAGAATACCAAAGGAAATTTCTAAGAGAAATAGATGGTAATTAAAACATCAAAATGCCTATTTATTGTTTATTCATAACGTTAGCAATAATAATTATTTATCATATATTTATATATTATGAATTTAACAAAAAACCTCACTGTACGATGTAGCATTTTTTTTTTAACAATATATATTCTTGCCACAACAAATTTAGTCTCAAAAATTATTAAAAGTTCACTTTTTTTAATTATATACAGCGCTTAGTGGGAATGAAAAAGAAAACCTTGTATCATTAGCATTAGATTTGCCACATCATAAGTTGTATAAGCAGAATAAAAAACCTTGTTACCTTTTTTTTTTTTAACAAAATGTGATTTGCAACATTAGCATTAGATTTATCACATATGTTACTAGAATGCAGAGACGTAACTGATGCTATCATCATGTCCTTGTGATTATAAAATACCTTGCAACTTTTTTTTCTTTTTTTTTATCATTTTGTATCATCCGATCGGGAAAAAAAAAAAAAAAAGAAATGGCCAGCGTGCTATCGGATCGAAACAAACTACGGAAGTTGTCTGCGTGCTTTTCAACTGGAGAAAAAAAAAGTTTTATTAGAAATTACCGGCGTGCTTACGTTATGAAAGAGGAAAAATAAATTTCCAATATCAACCTCCGCACAAATCAAATAAACAAGCATGACATGAAGAAACAAAGATCAACACACTAAAATAATCCGCAAGAAAGACAGATGTGCAATAAAGATTTAAATAAACCAAAGGTGTGAGTCGGAATGGACTTATCAATCTAGCTGTGTTGAGGATCATAGTTTTGCGCGTGGAGTAGGCAACATTTTACCAACTCCCACAGACGGTGTTAGATGTTGTGGACAAAGTTTTAGGAGTCTGGTTGGCCAAATATTAGGCTTGATATATTGGTCATGTTGCTGAGAGTGGTCTAAACCTTTTTGATATTGAGGTATTGAAATTAAGTTTGGAACATGCCCCTTATAACCAATCGTCCGCATTTTATAAAGGTTGGTAAAGGATTATAGAAACGAACAATCAAATAAGCCATAAAGTCCTCTAAATCCGCTGTTTTGGATTATTAAGATAATGTTATCTAATGATAGTGCCGATTGGACAATTTAAAGAGTTCACTATTCATACGACAATTACGAGTGGAAATACCTATGGAATTTTTGTCCAATCAGTCCAAAATGCTATGTATGGTTCAAAAGTATTTATGGAAAAATAGTCTTTTCTGAGATATTTAATAACATCAACTTGATAACATCAAGCTAATCCTCATGTGAAATATTTAATAACATCAACTTGATAATTTTGTTAACGAAATTTTGTTTGGTTTTTAGCTGATCGAGCAATTTTTCGCAAAAACGAGCAAAAATGGTGTCTTTGTCTTTTCACATCAACGAATGCAGTCAACCTGTTTGCTTAAAATAATAAAAACACATACCAAATGGGAAAGCTATGTGGCCGACCAAGCTTGGGAAAAAGGAGAAGGAATGTGCTAATTCCAAGTCTTGAAAAATAAGGATGAAGTGTGTTTCCAAAGGATGAACAATTACCCATATTTTATGTTTAAAAAATTTCCCTCTCCCTCCCCTCTAATTTGGCCACAGCTCTCCCCACCTACACACACGCACTAACATTTTGCTCCTTTCACTCAAGATATATTCACAAGTGGTGGTCTAAGAAAATTCAACAGGAGTTGCAAGAGGTTCCTCCGTTCAATCCAACGTCCTCTACTTGTTTTTTCCATTTTGATTCTTCACTTAACATAGGGAATTTATAATTGTTTCTTCTAGTTGTGTTGATCATGAGTTTGTTCTAGTCTCTCCATGTCTACGAACAACTTAATTGTCAGAAAACATGTTAAGACCATTATAGCTCTTCGTGACTATGGATACCTTGCATAGTAATTTCCAATGAATGAATAAACCCCCGTTTCTCCAAGGATTTGATTGAATAAAAATCCCAAAGAGACCTTTGGAATCTCTTAATCATGAATTTGTTCTAGCCTCTCCATGGCTATGAATGGTTTATTGGTTCCAAAAACATGTTAAGAGCATTCGAGCCCTTCCATGACTATGGATGCCTTGCATAGTAATTTCTAATGAATGAATAAACCTCCCTCTCTCCAAGGGTGCGACTGAATAAGAATCCAAAGAGACCTTGGAATCTCCTGAAACTGGTTTATGCCACTTTCAAGTGATTTAGTGGGTGTATGTTCAGAAGGAGACACCCAAAGGTGTTCTAAATTATCTTTTTATTAAAACTCAATTTTGAATCAATTCTATTTGATGAGTATGATGTATATCATCTCTGTAAATGGGTAGTCTTTTGTGTTCGTGAGGTTTTTAAAAGAGAAAAACGTGTAAAAGATTTCATCCAAACAAAATCCTAAAACTTATGCATAAATTTCTAATTTTCAAGAGTGATTAGTTAACCTGTATAATACTCAATAAAAAATTCATTTTAGTCTCTAGACATAGAGCCATGTCTCTACTTTAGTTTGGTAACATTAGGTTTCCTAGAAAATTCATGAAAAATCTTAGAAGAGGCCTCATTTTCTATTGTTCTAAATCTAGGCAGCATACAATGAAAATTGTAAAATTCAAGTTATACATCTAGAATTTGAGTGAAACCAGTTTAAATGAAATCTAACACTGAGGCTAGAATTTTGGAATTTTTCATAGCCAAACACTTTCTAGTTTTTTTTTAGTAATTTTTGAAAGTTGTTGCACCCTTTGTTGGACGTGCAACCAAACCGCCTCTATTTAGGATTTTTAGAAAATTGTATAGTAATTCTGATTTAACTCAATTTTGTTTATTGGAAATCTTGATAAATCAGGATCATCTCCATAAAATATTAGATTAAAATTCCAAGTATAGGAGTCACAGTAGAATTTTCTATAATAATTGTCAAATCTGTTAGGAATTGAAAAATTAGAAGATGCTTAATATTGTGAGAAAAATATGTTAAAATGTTTTAATAAAATTCCTAAGCTTTAGGGATTAAAAGAAGGACCCGAATACAATACTAACATAGTTATTAATTTTATGGATATCATAAGCATAAAGAAAATAATAAATGGGGGTTTCATGACTCTATCATATGAATTCACAAAATAATCGCACTTGTATGAAAATCCTAAGTTGTTATGATGTGTTCTTATTGATAGAATTGTCATTCTATGATAATGTGCATTGTTCTAGCTATTATTGATATGTTATACTGTGTATGTGAATGTCTTTGAGATATATTAGAAATGACATGTTATAATGAAAAGGTTGTGCTACGTCTTTATGCTTGGGATAAATACATTTAATAATTATCCGTCTTAAGAAAAGAAAGAAGACCAAAGCTATCCATTTTCCCGATATGGAAAGTGAGCATCAAAGACAAGATAATGAATAACATTATTCCCCGATGTGGAATGTGACACAATACCCCTCACCCTAGGGCGGTGATGGTAGTCGGTTTAAGCTAAATACCATTCACTGAAACTATGAGGTTGATTCCAACGATTTCAGGAGAGATGCCCACTATGGGTTTTTATGTTAATGTTAAGTTAAGGTTGGACCTAATGCCAAAGATCATAGTTATTACTAGTTAATTTAAGGTAAGATTGGAAGTTGATGTCAAAGATCTAAGCCAAGGCAAGTTCATGCTATGTTCTTCCCAATTAAATAGTTTATGATGCATAGAATCTATTTGCATACATGAATAATGACTTGTCTATGAAAGAAGCATGTAAAAATGGATCTAACTTGACTAATGAGTGACTTTTGAAATTAAAAAGAATAATATATATGTCCACATTTTTAGTAAATAAACCTGAAGTGGCTAAAGGCGAAAACGATGTCACTCATGTGTTACCCCACTGAGAAATATTATACTTCTTATTTCCTTTACTTTTCCATATCACATTTAGATGGAATAGGACGAGAGTATGGTCGGAGGCTCGAAGGCAATAGATGCAACCCATGGAAGCAACTATACTAGGATTTGGGATGTTTTACTTTATGTTGGATGTAAACTTATTTGTTATGTTTTTCGTGGAATAATTTGAATTGTCATGTTTAAGGATGATTTTGGGAATGTTCTCTTCATCCTAATTTATTTTGATATTATGAACATATTACATTTATCAGTTATGGTATTTGATGTTTGAACTATTTGTAGGATTATCAACAGAAACGCGAAGCGCATCGTCCGACGCGACGTAGGAAAAATAGAACCTTCATTGTTTTGATTACCTGGAAGGACAGTGAACGGAAAGCTTCACGATCAGTAGTAATCCGCTCTTGACAGATCTTCCAGACTATCTCTCGAGGGGATGGAGTGGCTGTGTGGCAACGTTAGATGATGAACTCCTCTAGGTGTCTGTTTCTGATGAAAAACACTTAGTCAGGCACAAGGGTGAAAAGATTAGTTTATATATCCTGTGAAGTCCAAGACCTAACCCTAAGCCACATGGGCCATATTGTTCTTGGGCTTTAATCTCACTAAAGTCTTATTGGACTTAAGTGACTAAAGAGCATATAACCCAACAATCTCCCACTTGCTCTTTAAGATACAAACTTGAGTTCATAAACCCAAGACCATGTATCCCATAAGCCATCATCATCTGATAATATACCCCATCCCTTATCTCAAGCTAGCCTGGGATCTACCATTTGTCATCTATCAAGGCTCCTGATAATCTCCAGAAGATTATCTAATTCATGCTACTCCACTAAAAGTCCGAATGTGAACTCCAAGAATAATGACATTTATAACTTGAATATGTATCGCCCTTTTATAGAATGTCTATAATTGATTGACTAGTTTTCTGTTACCCAATCAATTATTTATTTCCTTGATGTGATAGTTTCTCTAATGGATTACATGCACTGGCCAGTGTCTTCAATATCCAAGTACCGAAACATATCAAGGGGACATTTCCTATAAATTCCATGTTGTTTATCTCATAAACACCAATAACCAAATAGTTTCAATCCCAAAATACCGAGTTATTGGCCATCAATAGATCGAACCTCACCCGTTGGTAAATCAAAGAATGAAAACTATTCGACTACCTATTTAAAATAAACTTAGGATTAAGAGCAACTACATAACTATAGTTATCTGGAGATTTGATTCCTTATGACAGAAAGAACAACTTTAATCAAATCTCTCCTTGATCCATTCAATGTAAGTATTAACTCACACCAATATTTAAAATGATTCGGATAAAATCATCTCATAAATATTTAGCCTAAAAAAAATGCCCAACTTTATTTAATAGCTGTGAACCTATTCATCAATTGTGAGAACCTATGACCATGTCCTCCATGAACGTATTCATATGATCATATACTTCACAATTGATCCGGACCTTCGTGTTTGTAAATAGTGTGCGGAATAAATGAATAATACCTCATTTATAAAATTCAGAAAAAAATACAATGTCATAATGTTTTGCTCAAAAGGCACAAAATAACAAAGTGAAATAACAACTTCCTAAAGATATAGCAAATCTGGAATCCTCCTAAGACCCATAGATGTAACATACCTCTCGAACACACGTTACAGGCAAACTCTTAGTAAAAGGTCAGCAAGGTCTCGTCAATGCTATGTTGACTACACTGTATCTCCTCTTTCAATTATATCTCAATCAAGTGGTACTTCCTCTCTATGTGCTTTTGTCTTTTGTGACACCTTGGTTCCTTGGACGTGCTCCTGCCCCAGTTATCACATTAAAGTGTGATGGGACGACTAACACTTGGTATCACTTGAAGATCCGTTAGGAACTTCTTTAACCATGCGGCTTCCTTTGGCTTCAGAAGCAGCTACATACTCAGCCTCTGTGGTAGAGTCAGCCACACGTGATTGTTTGACACTCCTCCAACAAATGGCCCCGCCATTAAGAGTGAACACATACCCAAGGTGGATTTTCTTGAGTCAATGTCTCCTTGGAAATCTAGTCTATAACCAATGGTTTCAAGACTCCCACTAGAATAGACCAACATATAATCTCTCGTTCTCCTAAGGTACTTGAGTATATGTTTAACCGCTATCCATGTTCTTCTCAGGATTAGATTGGTACAACTTACTACTCCCACGCATAGCAAATATCTGGTCTGGTGCACACATAGCATACATAAGGCTACCTCCTGAAGCATAAGGTATCCTACTCATGCGTCTCTCTCTTAGGAGTTTTAGGAGAATGCTCCTTAGAAAGATGAATCCCATGCCTGAAGGGTAAAATTCCCTTCTTGGAATTCTCCATGCTGAACCTGGCAAGTATTTTGTCGATGTAATTAGCCTAGATAATGCCAATACCCTATTCTTCCGTCTGCAAGAGTTTAATACCAAGAATATAATTGGCTTCCCCCAGGTCCTTCATATCAAAATGCTTGCTTAGCCAGGTCTTTATGCCTAATAATACCTCCGTATCATTTCAAATAAGGAGTATATCATCCACATAAAGTACTAGAAAGATCCTGCGTTTCCTTGGATCCTTTTATACACACACGGCTCATCAGGACTTTTCTCAAAACCATAAGACTTAATGGCTTGATCAAACTGATGTTCCATGATCTGGACGCTTGCTTAAGTCCATAAATGGACCTTTGCAACTTGCATACCAAGTTTTCTTGCCCTTTGGCTATGAACCCTTTTGGTTGCTCATATAGATATCCTTTTCCAAATTTCCATTTAGAAAAGCAGTTTGACATCCATTTGCCAAATCTCATAATCAAGATTTGCTGCAGGCTGAGGAATCCGGATGGACTTGAGCTTGGCAAGGCGAAAAGGTTTCTTCATAATCCACACCTTCTATTTGGGTGTACCCTTTCGCCACCAATCTAGCTTGAAGGTTTCAACCTTCCCGTCAATCTCTCTTCTCTTGTAGATCCACTTACACCCAATGGGTCTTACCCCTTTTGGTGCATCTACAAGAGACCAACTGAGTTGGAATACAAAGAATCCATTTCACGATTCATAGCCTCAAGCCATTCCTGAGCATCAACATCCCCTAGTGCCTCGTCATAACTCGTGGGATCATCATCTTCTTCAATGATGACATCCTGAGACGATTCACCCAACAAGAGAAATCTTGCGGGTTTACGAATCACTCTCACACTACGAGTTTGCCGCACTTGTTGTTGTGCATTTAGGGGGATCCAATTCTAGATGAGGACCCTCATTAAGAGGATTAACCAATTCATGATTTTGTTGTTCTTCCATAAGCGGTAACTTGCATCTTCCAGGTTCCACTTGTTGTTCATCATGAACCTCTGGTTCCATTCTGGTTCCTGTGTGTGTTCAACATTAGGTATATTTCCCTCTTTGAACAACCACAGGAACAAAAGCTGAAAGCGGCGCAGGTTGAGGTGAAACTTGATTGAGACTAGCTCATCAAGAATAACCTTACTCCTAGGCTTATAATTTGCCATATAGTCCTCCTCTAAGAAAGTTGCATGTATGCTCACTATGACCTTCTTTTCCTTCGGATTATAAAACAACCAACCTCTGGTTCCTTTAGGATAGCCTATAAATATGCATACTTCTTGGCGAGTCCATCTTATTTGGCTTCGGTTGTAAGACATGTGAGCACCCAAACTGAATATGGTTCAAGGTGGGCTTACACCCTTTCCATAATTCTATTGGTGTCTTGAACCGACTTGGACGGAGCTAAGTTCAATAGGTACATAGCAGTTTCTAAGGCATATCCCCAGAATGAATCAAAGAGATGAATAACTGAGCATAGATCTTGCCATTTCTAAAAGGGTTCTATTTCTCCTTCAACTCTTCTTCTGGGGTGTCCCTGAGAAGATAATTGTGAGACTATCCCCTCTTTGGTCAGGTAAGACTGAACTCTCCAGTAGGTATTCACCTGGTTAGACCAAGAGTCTTAATTTGAACACCAAGATGCTTTTTCAAGCCTTGAACTCTTGGAATTTTCCAAAGCTTCAAACTTGTGACGCATCAGGTACACATGTCCAAATCTAGAGTAATCATCGTGAATGTGATAAAATACTGATACCCGCCTGGCCTGACATTTATTGGTCCACATACATCAGTATGTACCAATTCCAGCTGAAGTGTGGCACGATTTCCCTTGGCCTTGAAAGATCTCTTAGTCATTTTACCTTCTAAACAAGATTCACAAACTGGTAACGGTCAAAGTTCAGGGATTTTAAAATCCCACTATTGACCAAACCTTGTATCCTGTTAGAGTTAATATGACCCAATCTCAAATGCCAAAGATAAGTTTCATTGAAAACTTTTCTTTTCTTTGATGAATGAACATGCTCAACATCTCCTAATTCAACATGATTAATTTCACAGGGCACAGGACTAAGGAAATAAAGACCATTAAACATTACACCGAACAAACAAAAGAAGATGGACTTCTTATTAAACTAAAGAATAAGCTAACTGTCAAACCATGTTTAACTAAACAACTAACAAAAATTAAATTCCTCTGAAAATCGGAATATATAAACGGTCTTCTAAAACCAAAGTTCTGCAATTATCAAAAGATAAAATAACTTGTCCCACTGCTATCAGACACAAGCTCCCCATTTCCAAGCTTCAAAACTCTTTGTCCTTCACTTAGGGCAAGCTATGTTTGAACCACTGCAAAGAGTAACAAACATGGTTAGTGGCTCCTGAATCAATGATCCATTTATCATTGTAATTCTCCACTAAACAAGTCTCAATCACATGTAAATTACCCATACCTGGTTTATTCATACGTGGGCAATTTTTCTTCCAATGCCCTTTTTGTCCGCACTTGAAGCACTTGCCTTTTGAGCTGCTTCATTGCAACTGGTTTGGCCTGGACTGATTTCTTCTTTTTCTTGTTTTTGTTCCTTCCCTTGGGTTTCCCCTTAGGTTTCACAGAACTCTCACCAGCAAATGCACTGCCTCCTGCTGGAAAGTCTAAGCACTCTCAAGCTCATGCATCAGCTGAGTAAGGTCAAGATTCATCTTATTCATATTATAATTCATCTTGAATCGATTGAAGTATTCAGGGCTGATTGCAAGAGAAGGTCAACTTTTACTTCTTGTTCAAATTGACCCCATGGTCTTCAGCCTTCTTGAAGTTTGCTATCATTGTCAGACAATGATCACGCACACTTCCTCCAGGACATCACTGTCTTGGTGGCTGGATTCAGCGCATTCTGCCTGGCAGAGCTGCTAGACGTAGCAAACATGCCATCAAGAGTCTGGAGCATGTTTGCTCCACTCTCAATCATGCTCACTTGCTCCTGAAGGTGAAGCGAGACTGGCTAAAATATAGGCGCCTGCCACATTTGCCTTCTCCCATTTTTCCTTCTCCTGCTGAAAACGTGCCTTTGTTGCCTCAGGCGCATCTTCAGCGGTTGCGCTGCATAGGGTAGTTAGAACAAAGTTGAGCTTTTCATATTGAAGAACAATATCCAAATTAGTTTTCCATTGTTTGTAGTTTGTACCATCCATAGGTTTTTGGCTCAAGATAGTAGCTAAAGGATTGAATGAAGACATTTTTCTAAAACAATGAAAAAACACACTAATTACAAACTAGAATAACAACAAACAAATATAGCGCTAGTAGATTCTAATAACTACTACTTGTTTATTGTGTAACAATCCATTAGTTATCTTTACAAGGCTTACGATGGGCAAGATACTTGTAAAACTAATATTGTTATTTTGGGCCTTCAGTTTCATTGCCAGAGCCTCGATGGGAGGGTTAACAATTTTACCAAAGTTGAATGTATTTAACCATTGTTTACTTTCAAAATTATCTTTAGTGTCTAAGTGTTGCCGACGATGGGCCGTACAAAACTTTACTAAAATTTTGAAAAAAATATTAAGGTTTAATCTAGCGAAATCCTATTATCCTTATCAAATGGGCTTTAGCGATAACCATTTCACTAATAAACCCACAATTGAGAGCCCGAGGTTTAATACTTTTTTTTAAAAAAAAATTTAAACCTTCACCCATTCAATTTTTTTAAGTTTAGAATTTTCCAATTTCCAAAAAAAATGTTTCATTCGAAAATAATTTTTGTTTGATTTCAAAAACTATGTAAGTAGGTGTAGCCGATGAACGTGCATCACCTAACTTAACGTAATTTGAAAACATTAAGGTCCTAAAATCTGGTCACTTTTTACGCGTGTGCTCCACACAATCATGATACATGATTGTTGTATGCAGCGTGTGTTATTCCATGACCATTTTAGAAAACCCACAAAATTATATTTTCAAGAAACAATTTTCTCTTAGAAATTATCTGGATTATTTGTCTAGATTTTAATTCCATAATAAATTAATCCCATTATTAATCTTGATTTCTACTGAAAATCATAATAATTGATAATTAATCTAGTGGATAACTTAAAATTTAAATAATCGCGCATAATAACTATATACTAGTCGTATCATGACAAAAGTTATTATGCATATATGACATGTGATTATGCAACAATATGGCACCATCCTATTCTATATGGCATGTTATTACAAACATCATGTTAATTGCACATATAATTCATACAATTCAATAAAAGCAATAAATAATTAAACAAATAACTTTAATCCATGGTTTTCCTAAAAAAAAAAAATAAATATTACAACTTTGGAATTCCTCTTTCGTCCAAGCCCACAATATTTGCCTCAAGCCCCTTTTAGGGTATCCATGGGCCCAAAAGCCCAAAAAACCCAATCCTTGGCGAGAAACCCTAGGACACGAAAGAGGAACCTTAGCCGTCGAGGACGCCGTCATCCGACTTCGTCTAGCACGAAACTCAGGGAAGGACCGCCATGAGGAGACGAGAACGCCGCCGCGAAACACCCAAAAGGGTGTCCCACGCGCCCTCACGCGCGGCTCCACTGCCGCCGTGAAGGCCACTCCAGCCGCCTTCTGCGGCGCGTGCCGCGTCCGGCATCCCCGCCGCCACCCCACCCATCACTTGTTCGTCTTCCGTCCTCTTCCAACCATATATGGATCATCTAATTCTGAGATCGAGGTCTACGAAAGTCTCTGAGTGTTGATTGCTCATCTTCTTCGCTGTTTCTATCTCTGAACTTTTACAGAAATTCGAAAAATACATAGGAAAATGCGAAAAACATAAAATAAAGCAAGGAGGAAACCTAATCATATGGGATTAGCCTCCTTGTTACAAACCAAGAGAAACACAAGAGAATCTAACCATGGATTAAAGCGATTAACCGATTAAAAATTAAGACTTTTACCGAATATGAACTATAAGCGAATAAATAACATGAAATAAATAACAATATAGAAAAAATAAGGTGCCATATTTTTCAAAAAAAATTTGAAATAAATCACATGAAATATAAATTAATATCAAAACTGTTCTTTTCCTCATCGGATTTTTCTTAATACCAATTGTAGGATTATCAACAGAAATTGACGCATTCAAATTCACGCGACGTAGGAAAAATAGAACCTTCATTGTTTTGATTACCTAGGACGCAGTGAACCGAAGCTTCACGATCGGAATACCCGTCTTTGACAGATCTTCCAAGACTATCTCTCGAGGGGGATGGAGTGGCTGTGTGGGCAACGTTCAGATGATGAACGTCTGCCTCAGGGTGTCTGTTTCTGATGAAAACACTTAGTGAGGCACAAGGGTGAAAAGATTAGTTTATATATGCTGTGAAGTCCAAGACCTAACCCTAAGCCACATGGGCCATATTGTTTTGGGCTTTAATCTCACTAAAGTTTTATTGGACTAAGTGACTAAAGAGCATATAACCCAACACTATTAATATTCTTAGCACGCGGATGTAGTATATTTGCTTATATATATATATTTTACACATCGCAATTATCTTATATATTTTACATGTATTGAGTTAAACTGCTCTTTACCTTTCAAATCTAACGAAACAATGCTCGCACTTTTCAAAGTTTTCTATACACACACACACAAAATTAATTTCAATGAACTAATTTATGAGTTGGTTTATGTTTCCTGAAACTAAAGGTAACAAATAATAGAATCCAAATGCGAACTTAAGCGTATGTTCGAGGTACTAGGAGTGTTACAATATGTCTATTATGTAATAGATATAATTGTGCATCCATATGATAGAAATCTAAGTCAAGTGAGACTATTCTTTGAGTGGCTTCCAATATACTTGTAATGAGTCCCACATAGGGGATATTACCTTGAAAGGAAGCCTTACAAAGACTTTGTGTGCTTCCACTCCAATAGCTAGCTTTGGAGGTGTGGTTCTCCCAAGTATTTATGTAGGTTACAATTGGTGCTTGAGAGTCAGCCAACCAAAGAGGGCTACCTGGAAGGGCT
>JAMLFY010001115.1:0-17166 GCA_030441495.1 Dalbergia oliveri
CATTTATAGTCTTATGCCGAAATAATATATACCAATGTAATCATGCATCTGGAGAATTCCTAGGAAAGAAGAGGTGGTCACAAATGGACACACTTAAATACCAAGTCTTTCCTAGCCAGAACCTTTCCAAATTACACTTTTACAGGAGTACACTTTCTTCCAGGAACAAGGGTAATTTTTAAATAACAAAGAATATTTCTTTATTTCATGCATAAGTATTCTCATTGTTTGCAATAGCAACTATAACATGCAAGCCATGAAATCATTTAATATTATCAAATACTTAATAAGCATCAAATCTCACATAAACTTATCATTTAAAACATCAAGGAGGCATCATCATCAATTCTTACCGAAAGCGTCAACAACCGAAACTCTAGAATCCAACCTCAATTATTGAACTAATTAATTTTGCATCTAAGGGATTCATTACCATCATTACCATTAATTATAAGCCTTAGGAACATTATTAGACTATATGGGGCAGCATAGGCAGTAAGTCATTCTTAAGGTTTTATGGTGTACTAGAAGTTGCGTTTTTAACCCTTCTCGTTACGTCTTTTTATGATGCCAAAATTAGTTACTAACCCAATTATGAATCATTCTCCCTTATCTAAACATAATAAAATCTGGTTCTTAAGGCCACTAAAGGTTCTGAAATATAATTGCATAAATTTCATTATCTAAAGTTCTTAGAATCATAAACATGCTATGCAACCTCATTTTAATCTTGTCATTATAAGGTGATAACTTAGAATTATAAACATGATATGCAAATCCATTTCTTTATCTTTAAGATTTAAGGTGATGACTTGAAAATTAAACATGATGCAAGAGCTTGAAATATAAACATGATGCAAGAAACTGAGCGGTAGTCCATAGGAATGATGGAGGGAGAAGAGAATCTTAAGAAACCGGAGTGGCGGTAATTCGCACTGGACCGGTGAAGGGAGAAAGAATTATTATTACATCTTTTTAAGCTCCAATCTCAAGACTTCTTAAAGAATCAATTCTTTAACTCCAATAATCTTATTTCTTTGCTTGTGATACTTGGGCAAGTCTTTGAGCTTTAGGATCTTTAGGTGATGACATAAAAATAAACATGTCATGCGTTGATTCTTTTAGCCATTATAAAATAAAGTGAGAACATAAAATAAATATGAGATGCAACTCTTATTATCTTTAGAGATTAAGTGACAACATGAAATATAAACATGAAATGCAAACTTGGAAATTTAAATATGAGTATGCAAGTCCATTTATTCATTCTTAAAATTTTAGTGATGACATAGAAAGTAAACATGATTATGCAAGGCATAAACTTAAACATGGATGCAAGTTCATTTGATTTCTTTACTAGAGCTCCTTCAAGACTTTATAGAAATACAAATTCAATCCAATATATATATCTTAGCAAGACAAAGTGAGAAATACATCTTTCAAGTTTAAACTCAAGATCATAAAAACATCATAAAAATATTATTCTTTAAAGTTTTGCATCAAGTAAGAACTTTCAAGCTTTAGTGCCTAACTTGTGATGGATTCACAACCCGCCCTCAAGCTCCTCATCATCAAGCCATCATCTTAGTCCCACCTAGGCCATATGGCCGAATTGTTCAAAGAAAAAGGAAGAAGAAAACCAAACGGAAAAACTAGAGAAAATCCATGAAATCATCATTTTGAACCAAGAACAACACTTAGCAAAGCATAGAAATAAACTTAAAAACAACTCCCTACCTAATTTGATTTGAAGGAAAGGAAAGGACTTGGTTCCTTGAGTGAAATGAAAGAAAATCATTAGGTCATCTCTTAATTGTACATGTTCTAGCTCTAGTACATGACTTGGGTCAGAATGATATTTCCTTAACTTGGAGACATGGAAAACATCATGAAGGTTGGACAGAATTCTTGGGTAAGGCTATACCCGGTAGGTGCTAGAATCTATTTTGCTAAGGATTTCAACGGACCAAGAAATCTGGGCTCAATTTCTTTACTTTCATTGCTCGGCTTATGCCAGTGGTGGGGTGATTCTTAGGAACACATGGTCCTTCTCTTAAAATCTAGCGATTTTCACGCTTGTCCGCATAGTTTTTATGTTGACTTTGAAAGTGAGAATCTTATCCCTAATCTTCTTGATTTGTTCCGTCGTTTCCTCACAATATCCGTTCAAGTAGACTTTGCTCTCCGGGCTCATACCAACATAGAGGTGATTGACACTTCCATCCATAGAAGGCCTCGTATGGTGCCATACGATACTTGCATGGTAACTATTGTTATATGCAAACTCGATTAGTGGAGGTACTTATCCCAACTTCCCCTTTGATCCAAAACACATGCCCTTAACATATCCTCCAAGGTTTGGATAGTTCTTTCAGATTGACCGTCCGTTTAGGGGTGATAGCTGTGCCAGAGATAGCTTGGAGCCAAATGCCTTTTGAAAGGCTCCCAGAATCGTGACGTAAATCGTGGATCCGACCTGAGATTATCGTTAACGGACTCCGTGTAACCTTACTATCTCCTGAATATATAACCGTGCTAACCTATCCAAGGAATAAGTCACCTTAGGTAAAAAGTGGGCTAACTTAGTCAACCGATCCACTATTACCCAAATGGCGTCATGATTCGCTTGGGTCCTCTGGAGTCCAGTTACAAAATCCATGGAGATACTATCCCACTTCCACTCGGGGATTGGTAGGGGTTGCAACATTCCCGACTTTGGTGCTCAATCTTCACCTTTACACACAAGCACTTACTCACCCATGTGCACACATCCTTCTTTAATCCTGGCCACCAGAACATCTTCTTCAAATCTTGTACATCTTGGTGGCACTGGATGAAGGGTGAAATGACTCTTATGGGCTTCTTCCAAAATATCCTTTCGGAGGTCACCACTAGCAGGTACACAAATACGACCTTCAAACCTCCATAAACTATCACTCCCTTGGGTAAAACCTTTCAACTTATCAGCTCTTACCGTCTCTAAGGTTTCTTGGAATTCCCTATCTTCCCTTTGGGCTTGAGCAATTCTTTCCTTGAATTCACTCGTCACACTAAGATGGCAAGCTCTTATGCCCTTAGTGGTCAAGGTCATCCCTAGGTTTAGGTCTCTAAATTGCTCAATTAACTCAAGCTCCTTCACCATCAAACGAGATACTTGTAAAGATTTTCTACTAGGGCATCGTTACAACATTAGCTTTACCTGGTGATAGTTTAACCCAAAATCATAATCTTTTAAAAATTCATCCACCTTCTTTGCCTCATGTTTAGCTCTTTTTGATCAAGAGATACTTCAAACTCTTATGATCGGAGAACACCTCAAACTTAACTCCGTATAAATGGTGTCTCCAAATCTTCAGAACACAACTGGCGGCTAACTCAAGGTCATGGGGGGTGTATTTGCCTCATGCGGCTTGAGTTGCCTTGACGCATAGGCCACCACTTGCCTATCTTGCATCAGTACACAACCCAAACCCTTCCTTGAAGCATCACAGGATACTTCGAAGGGCACAGGGTTGGAATAATATCAAACCGGGGTTGAGGTTAGCTTGTGTTTTAGCTCATGAAAGCTCTTTTCACACTCTTGGGGTCCATGAAGGGTGTTTTCCTAGTCGAGTGGTTAGGTAGGGAAATCTGGAAAATCCCTTGATAAACCGACGGAATAACCAGCTAAACCTAAGAAGCTCCTTACTTCAGTTACCATGGTTGGTCTTTCCCAGTTCTTACCGTTTCCACCTTACTAGGATCTACAGCAATTCCTTTTGTAGATACTACATGGCCTAAAAATTTCACCTCATCCAACAGAATTCACACTTGAAAGCTTGGCATATAATTTCTTTTCCTTTACGATTTCCAGTACTATGGTTAGGTGGCGTTCATGCTCCTCGTGGGTCTTAGAGTATATGAGAATGTCATCTATAAAGACAACCACGAACTGATCTAAATAGGGTCTAAAGATCCTATTCATGTAATCCATAAAAATTGCCGAGCATTGGTTAATCCAAAGGACATTACTGCAAACTCAAAATGGCCGTATTCGAGTGCGAAAGGCCGTTTTCGGTATATCTTCATCTCTTACTCTAATTCTGTGGTAACTTAACCTCAAATCAATCTTAGAAAACACTGTTGCACCTTTAAGCTGGTCCATCAAGTCATCTATCCTAGGCAAAGGGTATTTGTTCTTCATTGTCACTTTATTCAATTGCCTATAGTCAACACACATCCTCATACTCCCATCCTTTTTCTTCACAAACAACACAGGGGCTCCTGAAGGTGATGCACTAGGCCTAACAAACTTTTTCTCCAATAAATCTTCCAATTGAGCTTTTAACTCGGTTAACTTAATGGGGACATCCTGATGGGGCTATGGATATGGGTCCTGACCTAAGCAATTCTATGGAAAACTCTATCTCTCTCTTGGGAAACTCTAGTATCTCATCTGAAATACTTCGAGATAATTCCTTACTATTGGTATCTCTCATCATTTTTGCTCAAAGTCTACATCACTAGCGGCTAGGAAAATATAACCTTTATTCTCACCCTTACCAGTCCATTTCCACAGTTATGTATAGACTTATGGGTTTCTTAGGTTCAATGGGAGATAGAAGAAGTGATGGTTTTCTCATAGCAGGTTAACAGGACACGGTTGGCCTCAAGCCAATCCATGCCAAGAATCACATCTAAACCTCGCATAGGTAAGCAAATAAGGTCTAAAACAAAGGATCTATTTTCAATAACAAAATTGCAATCTAAACAACATTCACAAGTTCTAACGGGTTTTCCAGGAAGGGTAGAAACAACAAGGTCAAAAGGAAGTTCAGTCACATGTAAGTTAAGGCTTTTAACACATGAGTGAAAGATAAAAGAATGGGAAGCGCTAGAATCATATAGTACAATTAAGTTTTTACCATGCATGTTACACTTACCTTCCACGAGATTCCGTGACTTCGTCGTTTCTTCATTAATGGTAAAGACCCTTCCTTGGTACCTGTGGCTTGGGGTTGGGGGTTGGCGGGTTTCTTTCTGCATTCTCTAGAGTAGTGGCCTGGCTTTCCACACCGATAGCATACATTTGTTCCAGCTCGACATGGCATGCTCCCATGATTCTTGCCGCACTTGGGACAATCCGTGGATGGATGGTTGGGCGTGCCGGACCCTTTGTGGTGCTTTCCCTTGTTGTTGTTATTGTTGTTGTGATTGTTATTGGGGTTGTTATTGTAGCGGTTGTTGTTATAACGTTGTTGTTGTTGTTGTTCGGCCTTCCTTGTTGAAAGTTCCTTTGTGGACCTTGGGGTCTGATTGAGGTGGAATGGGGGTCGATTATGCCTCTTGAATTGCTGACCTTGAGGTGTCAGCTTCTTGGTGATATTATCCGACCTTGAGGTGCTCAACTTTCTCTGCCCTTCTTCAATGATGCGGCATTTGTTAACTAGGGTAGAGAAATCCCTAATCTCCAAATGCGCAACTGCCACATTAAGCTCCGTTTAACCCTTAACTCGTATTTAATGCATTTCCAATACTCGTTGGGTTACTTTGATACATCCTTGAGAACTTAATGAGTTCTTCAAAATTGGCAGTGTCCCGGGCTACATTCATGTTTCCTTACACAAGCTGCATGAACTCAATGTCCTTGGCATTTTTGACTGACTCTTGGAAATACTTCTCATAAAAATGGACCTTAAATAGCTCCCAATCAATGTCCACGTCGGTCGCCTCCAAGAGTCTTCGAGCACCTGTCCACCAAAGCGGCATCACCCTCGAGCATATGGGTGGCAAAAGTAACCTTTTGCTCCTCTGAGCATGGGACTAGTGCAAAGACCTTCTCAATATTCCGAATCCATTCTTCTGCAACATTTGGATTGAGGGTCCCTGAAAATGGTGGGTTCGCCCTACGAAACTCCCCAAAACGAGCGTGTTCTGGGATCTCATGGCCTTGATTCGCATTAGCTTGGCGATCCTGATCCATTCGCTCCATCATCATCCTCATTGTCCTTGCCACATCACGGAGTGCTTCGGCGGTTTCGTTGTTCTAGTTATTCTGTGCCGCGTTCCTAGTTGTTGTCGACGTGCCATTGGTCCCTATACACACAAAACAGCAACACTGAGGTGATCAAGCTCAACATTCCATGCAAAGTGAGCAAGTTACCATGGCACGTGCAACATACAACAGTCATGCATCTCTAATCCTCAATCTCATCCTAATGATAAACATATACACATGACATTTCTAACGTAGTATGCTTTAGAAGCATAACCAGTCCAATCCTCAAGGCTTAGTGAACCGAACCTCTGATACCAAAATGTAACACCTAATAATTAACCTAATACACTTAGGTCGTATCGATTAATTACTAGATTTTACTCTTTGCTTCAGTTCTTTAACATACTTTGAAAATACTTAGTGAAATTACGAGCCATTTTTTTTTTAAAACATAATTGAAAACGTGAGCCTTGTGTAACGTGAACGATAATCGAGATAAAGCAAAAAATCAATAGACATATTATGAAAAACACATCATATTGGCTCCATCATATAACATCCATAATTACATAACACATAGATATTTTGCCTACCAACAGAGTTAAGCTAGATGTAGGCAATCAAACAAAACATAAATAGTATATGGATGGAAAAATATCCATTAATGGCACCTAGTAATAACACTTCAGAGATAGGAATAGATATCAAAGCTCATGCGCAAAGTTTAGCGAGACGTTCCTCAAGGATAATAAGCTTGTTTTAGGATCAAGTACATCTACCAGGTAGAGCATCAACCTATCACGAACATCACCATCACTTTCTAAGATGAGATGGAAAGAAAGAAATGTGAGAAACTTATAAAAGAATCTCAGGAAGTACTCACCTCATATGCATTGTGTCATCATCATCGTTCCCAGGAACCTCGGGTTATTATAAAATAGTGAGCATGCTAAGATTGATTTATTAAGTTTGAAAATATACTTTACCGAGGTTCGTTGGTTTTAATCATGCGTCTTATAATGCATCATAAACTTAGCATGTCATGTTTATAATGAACTTTTCCTTTCATATATAATAACATAGTTATGCATAAAATCACATCATATTCCTCATCATCATTTCATAATACTATGCATAGCAGAACATCATATTTCTCATCATCATCTCATAAATACTATGCATAGAAGAACATCATATTCACATAATGCATTTACTTAGTTTCTTAGGTGACTTAAAGTTACTTTCATCATCATTTTCTTGGTACCCTATACTCCACCCTTTTGGGAGTAATCTAGGTTATGAGCTCATACCTTACTAGTCGTCACTAGCATATACTTATCCCTTTTGATAAGTTAAAATCCCAACTCTACCCTTTTGAGAGATGCCAAGGGGCAAGAATCACCTTTTCACCACTTATAGTCGATGGGTCCAAAGGATCATTTTCTCATAAGTTTAAGTCACCATTAAATCTTTGTATGTTATATCATAATATAATTCTTCATTCATAATCATCGTAACATTTTCTCATTTATAGTCTTATGCCGAAATAATATATACCAACTATAATCATGCATCTGAGAGTTTAGGAAAGAGAGGTGGGTCACAAATGGACATGCTTAAATACCAAGTCTTTCCTAGCAGAACCTTTCCAAATTACACTTTTACAATAGTACACTTTCTTCTAGTAACAAGGGTAATTTTTAAATAACAAAGAATATTTCTTTATTTCATGCGTAAGTATTCTCATTGTTTGCAATAGCAACTATAACATGCAAGTCATGAAATCATTTAATATTATCAAATACTTAATAAGCATCAAATCTCTACATAGACTTATCATTTAAAACATCAAGGAGGCATCATCATCAATTCTTACCGAAAGCGTCTCAAATCGAAACTCTTAGAATCGGGCAACCTCAATTATTGAACTAATTAATTATGCATCTAAGGGATTCATTATCATCATTACCATTAATTATAAGCCTTAGGAACATTATTAGACTATATGGGGCAGCATAGGCAGGAAGTCACTTAAGGTTTTACGGTGTGCTAGAAGTTGCGTTTTTAACCCTTTCTCGTTACCGTCTTTCCCTACGATGCCAAAATTAATTACTAACCCAATTATGAATCATTCTCCCTTATCTAAACATAATAAAATCTGGTTCTTAAGGCCACTAAAGGTTCTGGACAGAATTGCATAAATTTCATTATCTAGAGTTCTAGAAATCTTGCTTTACCTTGTTTTATATAGCTAGTTTCTCTTCTAACTTGCATATAATTGTTCCCTCATCAATAAACATAATAATCACAACTTTAAACATATTAAATCATCATCATACATTGGTAATAAACTCAGATTAGTGGCTGAATCATGAACCTATCATAATCACATTTTAAGTGTACATGGAATACTAGTTTCTTGTAAAGTCTTTGCAAGGCCTCAAATTTCTTTTAGAAACTAATTCTTTTTGCTAAACTTGAAAGAATCTTCATGATTAAAATTCTCACTTAAGATAAAAGGAGCAAGTCTTGATCTTAAGAGATTTATGTGATATCTTAGAATCATAAACATGCTATGCAACCTCATTTTAATCTTGTCATTATAAGGTGATAACTTGGAATTATAAACATGATATGCAAATCCATTTCTTTATCTTTAAGATTTAAGGTGATGACTTGAAAATTAAACATGATGCAAGAGCTTGAAATATAAACATGATGCAAGAAAGCTGGAGCGACGGTAGTCCGCACAGGACCAGTGGAGGGAGAAGAAAATCTTAGAAACGGAGCCCCGGAATCCCATTGACCGTGAAGGGAGAAGAGAATTATTATTACATCTTTTTAAGCTCCAATCTCAAGACTTCTTAAAGAATCAATTCTTTAACTCCAATAATCTTATTTCTTTGCTTGTGATACTTGGGCAAGTCTTTGAGCTCTAGGATCTTTAGGTGATGACATAAAAATAAACATGTCATGCGTTGATTCTTTTAGCCATTATAAAATAAAGTGAGAACATAAAATAAATATGAGATGCAACTCTTTATTATCTTTAAAGATTAAGTGACAACATGAAATATAAACATGAAATGCAAACTTGGAAATTTAAACATGAGTATGCAAGTCCATTTATTCATTCTTGAAATTTTAGTGATGACATAGAAAGTAAACATGATTATGCAAGGCATAAACTTAAACATGGATGCAAGTTCATTTGATTTCTTTACTAGAGCTCCTTCAAGACTTTATAGAAATACAAATTCAATCCAATATATATATCTTAGCAAGACAAAGTGAGAAATACATCTTTCAAGTTCTAAACTCAAGATCATAAAAACATCATAAAAATAGTATTCTTTAAAGTTTTGCATCAAGTGGAACTTTCAAGCTTTAGAGGCCTAACTTGTGATGGATTCACAACCCACCCTCAAGCTCCTCATCATCAAGCCATCATCTTAGTCCTACCTAGGCCATATGGCCGAATTTTCAAAGAAAAAGGAAGAAGACAAGCAAATAGAAAAACTAGAGAAAATCCATGAAATCATCATTTTGAACCAAGAACAACACTTAGCAAAGCATAGAAATAAACTTAAAACAACTCCCTACCTAATTTGATTTGAAGGAAAGGAATAGGACTTGGTTTCCTTGAGTGAAATGAGAAAATCTCTTTGAGAAATGAGAGCAAGAAATTTCGGCCAAGGAGGAGGAAGAAAGAAAGCTTTTGGTGCTCCTAAAACTAGAATTTGTGTAAGGTATAAGGAAGGCTTCCAAGGCCTCAGAGTAAAGCATATTTATAGAGGAATTCAAGCTCATGTATGACAAGAGGAGGAGGCATAATTTTCGGATTTTTCATGGGGAACAAAGGGAGGAAAATCATTTCTTGTTTAAGGCATGTTTTATGCCATGTTTTAGGGAATTTTTTGGCATTTTATTTTAGTGCATTATCTTGCAACAATTCTAATGATTATGGCTGAATTATTTCATGTATTACAGCCTCATGGAAGAGGGTTTTCTGTGTTCCATGTATTATTTAGGTGTAGGCAAGGTATTCATGCAATTTAGAATTTACCTTAGGGCTTAGGTGAATTAGTAAGCAATTTGAGTGTTTTAAAGCAATTTTAGGTTCTAATCAATTTAAATAAATAATTTTGAATCTAGATTAATAATTAGAATTTAATAAGCTTTAATTTGAGCCTAATATTGCTTAGGTTTTGTTAGATTAAATCAAAAATATCAAAATTTGTAAACTCAGAAATAGTGGGCAAAACGGTCATTTTAATTAAAAATTGCCCGAGACCACCCAAGCTTAACCAATGGTTAATCATGGCTTAAAAACACCTTTTAAAACATTTTAGTGAGGTTCGGGCTCAGTCTAGGACATAAATCCCTGTAATGGAAAGAGGCGGCAGGGCGTTTTGGTCATTTCGCGCATCAAGAAGTCAAAATTATGATTCTTCTCCTTTATTAACACACATAACACAAAGAATCCCTTATTATTATCAAAACATCCCCTTGAGGATGGGGTGGGCCCACGATCTCATTTGCTCAGTAATAATATTTAGGCATTTTGGTCATTTTACACGTAGAAAATTCTGGGTTTGCAATACTCTACGAATTGCTCTAACTTCTTTTCTAACGTTATATTCCTTTATTAAGGATTGTTTGGTCTCAAATTTTATATAATATTTACCTATGGTAATCGTAATTCCTAATAACAGCAAAATCGGGCGTTACACGTCCTCTCAAAACGAGGTCGTCCCAAAGGGTGAATGGATTGAACCGAGCTAGACGGGGAAGCAAAGGGACGTCCCACGTATGCAAAACGCGCACCTCACAATGACCCTTGAAGTGAAGACTCTAGATTCCTGGTCATAATGCACCTCCCATGTAGGCGGGTCAATGAAAATCACGAACGACGCCATCGACTCTTGAAGACGTACGGAAGAACAGAGAGAGGGGTGAGAATCTTGCTAAAGAATCTCAGGAGGGAAAAACCTCTATCCTAGTGTCATCGTTTACGTCCCCAGGAACCTTGGGTTTATTATGAAAAGGTTAAGCATGCATATGTTCATTATGAGGTTTTCACAAAGATATTTATCCAAGGTCCATGTCTTTTATAATGATTCTTAATGCATGTATGCAACATAATAGTTCATGGATGCATGGAGGACTTTAGGTAAAAACAAATATCAAACAACATATAAGTGGCATGTAACTTTCTCTTGAACATCTTTCCTTTCTACTCTACTGTGACACCAATCATAATAGTAACCGCACCCCTTAAACTAGGCTATGAGCTCATACCTTAATTAGTCGTCACTAGTTCTTACTTATCCTCTTGATAAGCAAATCATAAACATAATCATATTCATCATAATCCCGACTCCCAGAGTATGGGGTGGGGCCTAAGGACACCCATCATGGAACTTTTTCCTTCTTCGAAATGCATCGACTGGTTAAGACCAGCGACTTTGTCGCTTGGGAGTGCAAATGTCTACCCTCACCCTTTTACCTTCTCTCACTGAACAGGACAGCAAGACGCTCGTGTCACCTTAAACATCATATATTTTTCCTTCTTGAAACGCATCGACCGGTTAAAACCAGCGACTTTGTCCGCTTTGGCAGCTAATGCCTATGCCTCATCCTTTAACCTTCTCTTATCCTAGTAGTGAGAAGTACGTCTCGCATATATCATTAAACATCATTTTTCTCAAAAACTTTCTTATGTCCCTCAATTTGACGAAAATTCGGCGGCATAACAACTACTCTCCGAATTTCCTCAAATTTGAGTCATGCCACATAATTTCTATCACATGCATCATTTTCATGGAACTTTCTCAAATCAATAACTTTCTAGTTCACATGAGCATATTTCTCAATTTCATTCATATTTCAAAACCTCATGCATCTTAAATACAACATTTCATCATATCACCGTATCAATCATACACATAAAGTTTCATGCTCAAGGAACTAACATAATCACATCATCATAAGTGTGCTCGAGGCTCATCATCATAATTACTCTCTCGGCCACCTATCTCATAGTATCTTATGTTTGACCCTCTACGGGCCTTAAACTTGTATTTGCATCTTTAATACCCTCAGAGGTTAACATGGATCGTTCTCTAAGATTTGAACTCACTAAAATTCCATAAAGTCTTGCACATGAAAGGGCATAAAATATCATTTGCTTAAGGGCTCTAAATCTCCATTCGTGACCTTTTTAAGATCCGTCTTTGCCTAAGGCTCCATAATCAATTCTAGACCAATTATGAGGGATTCCTAGGCATGTTCTCTAAGTTATAAACCATTTAAGCTCTCTTATCATCACCTTAAACTTAGAAATCTACACCTAATCATTTATGAAGGGATTTGTACATGTCTTACTAATTATGAATCATTTATCCTTGAATTAATCATGCTAACAGATTTGCATTTCTTTGCATTAAGGTGTTCTAGAATTCTCATCTCTAATCCCTTTCAAATTACTTATTCTTTTCTAACTTTTCTAAATCGATCCTTGCTTCACTCAAACATAATTTACACATTTTAACACCTTTGAACAAAATTTATAGGAGCCAAACACAAGAAGAACCGAAATCATAAGCCCATAAAATCACATAATCTCTTGATTGAAATGCATATAAGTTGCTAGTTTTCTCTTGGGACATTTTCAGGAACAAAAGGTGTTCTGTAATCAATTACATGTTCCTAGTAATCGATTACCAAGGAGTTATTCATTCGGGTTTCAAAACAACCGGGAATCGATTACATACAATGGTAATCGATTACTAAGGGTTAATTTGTTTTGAAAGATAAAGAACATAAGAGTAATCGATTACACTATAAGGTAATCGATTACAGGGTTTCCAGAGAGTTCTGGGCATGAAGAACCGTAGTAATCGATTGCACTGCCCTTGTAATCGATTACGAGAACCAAAAGTCCTTTGGAAAACCCTTCGAGTAACGATTAAATGGATGGTAATCGATTACTAGAACCTCCTAAATTTGAGAAAACATGATTTTTAACACATTCCAAGCTATTTGAACACCTTGAGACTTCATAAAACATTTTTCCAACATTTCTTGAAATCATTCATGCATTTTATGAAATCAAACCATTATTGAATCATACTAAAACTCATCCATTTCTTTGACTAGAGTTCCCTTTGTAGGATACTTAGGGCAAGTCTTTGAGCTCTAGAATATTTAGGTGATAACATAATCTTAAACATGCTATGCACTTTATTTTACTCTTCATTAGAAAGTAAAGTGAGAGCATAAAATAAATATGAGATGCAACTTTATTATTATCTTTAAGGATTAAGTGATGACTTGAAATATAAACATGAAATGCAAGCTTGGGAATTTAAATATGGTAATGCAAGTTCATTCATTTATTCTTGTGAAATTAGTGATGACATCAAAATAAACATGAGATGCAAGACATAAATTTAAACATGAATGCAACTTGTTTTTATCTTAACTAGAGCTCTTACAAGACTTTTAGAGGAACATAAACCTCAACCCATTATGTATCATAAGGCAAGCTTTAGAGTTCTTAGCACCTAGACTTCAAAAGAAATCTTAAGGTTTGAACTTCATCATCAAGCTTAAGTAAATGGACTCAAAGTTCAACACTTTGTCTAAACAAAACTACAAGAACTAAGTCATATTCTTTATTTTATTGCTCATGGGCTTCAATCTAGAGTAAAACTCTTAGAACGGCCGACCAACTTTAAGGTTGGCAAGGGTAAGCTTAGAGCTCTTTGAAATCATAAGATTAACTTTCTTAACAAAACTTTTGTGATCTACTTGACATATTTTACAAACTTTGTTCAAATCCAAGGAAGAAAAAACTGAAGTCATTAAGGGAAGAGGAAAAGGAAAACCGAAACTTAAGCCAAGAAAAGAAAAGAAATCCAAGCATGTATGGTCCAAGACCAAGTTGTTTCAAGCTTTAGAGGTTTCTCACATGACAACAACAAGTCATTATCTTGAAACCTCATCATCAAGCTCATTCTTCATAAAAAGGCCTCTTGGCCGAAAAGATAAAGAAGAAGAGAAAGAGTTTGAAACCAAGAGAAAACTAGAACTTTCTTGAAGAACACAAACAAAATCATCAAAACTTAACCCCTACCTAAAGAAGTCTTGAAGAAGAGATGTAAGGAAGCTTTGTTTTCTTGATGAAAAGGAGAAGGAAATCCTTTTGAAATCTTGAAGGAAGAACTTGGCCCAAGTGAAGGAGTTTGAGAGGAATGAGAGGATTTTGCAGAAGTGTGAACTTACCAAGTGAACCAAAGTGTGACAAGGTTCATCAAGGCTTGGTATTTATAGAAATTTTCAACAATGAGGCTTCCAAAAGGGGGAGTGGACCGCCACACTTGAGGAGGAAGGAGGAGAAGAAATATCTCTTGCAAAAGTATGGTTGTAGGCATGGTGAGGTATGGGCAAAGCATGGGCAAGGCATGGTGGAAAGCATGACTCTTGAGTGTAATTGAAACAACACATGATGGGCTATGGGAATGGATGGCCGGCCACCTTAAGGCCATGGGGAAGAAAATTAATTCATCTAATTGTGGGTTAAAGGTGTGTTTAGGTGTGTCTTTGATTAGGCTTTTGATTAGGAGTTTGTAAGCAAGTGTTTAGGTGAGAAAATGGTTAATTAAGGTGGTTCAAAACTTGATTAGGAGGGTAATCTTACTAGATTAGTAATTTAAAATAATTCTTTTGGTCAAATGAGGTATGGCACAATTCCTTAATTTAAGGAATTGGAGAAGAAAATACTATTCAAGATTCCATGACTAGGAATCTTGAATTAAAGAATGCAATTAGAGTTTATCTAAGCAATCTTAGGTTCTAATTAACCTTAATAAATCATTTTGACTCTAGATTAATTATTGAAATAAATTAATCTTCGATTAAGCCTAATATTGCTTAGGTTTGCTTAATTGCGTCATTAGGCTCACTGTACACGTTCTAGGGGCAAAATGGTAATTTTGACTAAACTGCCCGGACCTTCCAGGCCCGACTAAACATCAAACATTGCTCATAAACATCATTCTAAACTTCCTGAAAAGTTCCGGGCTCAAACGGCACCTTTTACCCGTGTAGACACAGCAGGGTATTTTGGTCATTTTGAGCCGAAAGTTTAGAAAACGAGATTTTCACCTCGAATATCATTCATAACAACATAATCCCCTTTAAACATCGAGTTGACCCATTTGAGGTTGGCAACTGCCCTTTAATTTTAGGAAATGACCTCAAGGGGATTTGGTCATTTGTACTAATAGCAGAAATTTGGGCGTTACATTACTCCCTCCTTAAAAAGAATTTCGTCCTCGAAATTCGTTACCTTAGAAAAGCTCGGGATACTTCGTCCGCATTCTCTGATTCCAACTCCCATGTGTACTCCTCCGTCTTGTCTCGTCCCCACGCGACTTTCACCAAAGAAACGAACTTATTCCTCAACTCGTCTCACCATTGTCCACGATCCTCGTTGGTGGCAGATTGAAAGTCAGGTCCTCCCTTAACTTGTACATGCTCTGGCTTTAACACATGGCTAGGGTCGGATTGATATTCTCAGCTTGGAGACGTGAAAGACGTCATGAAGATTTGACAATTTGAAGGTAAGGCTATTCCTAGGCAACCGCCCCGACTCTCTGAAGGATTTCAAAAGGTCCAGAAATTCTGACTATTTCTTGACTTTCATGGCTCTACCTATTCCTAGATGGGGGTTATCTCAAGAAAACATGCTCACCTTCTTAGAACTCTAACGCTTTTGCCGCTTGTCCGCATAGCTCTTTTGTCGCTTTAGCACTCAAGATTCTATCCTTGATCATTCTTATTTGCTCTGTGGTTTCCCTCACTACATCCGGTCCCAAAATGCTTTGTTCTCGAGATCATACCAACACAAAGGCGACTGGCACTTCCTTCCATACAAAGCCTCGTACGGTGCCATCCTTGATACTCGCATGATAACCGTTGTTATATGCGAACTCCGATAAGTGGCATGTACTTATCCCAACTCCCTTTTCTATCCAAAACACATGCCCTTAGCATATCCTCCAAGGTTTGGATAGTTCTTTCGATTGTCCATCCGTTTGAGGGTGGTAAGCCGTGCTTAAGCATAGCCTAGAACCAAACGCCTTTTGAAAGGCTCCCCAAAATCGCGACGTAAACTACGAATTCTTCCCGAGATTATCGTCGATGGAAATTCCTGTAACCTTACTATTCTCTGAATGTACAATTGGGCCAACTTATCTAGGGAAAATGTTAACTTGATGGGTAGGAAATGGGCCGACTGGTTGAAACCTTCCACTATTACCCAAATAGCATCATGGCTGGCTTGGGTTCTGGGTAGGCTGGTCACAAAATCCAAGATATACTATCCACTTCCATTCGGGGATAGGCAAAGGTTGCATCATCCCTGAAGGTTTTTGGTGCTCAATCTTCACTTTTTGACAACTTAAGCACTTACTAACCCAGGCTCCTACGTCCTTTTCTAATCTGTACCACCAGAACATCTTCTTTAAATCCTACATCTTGGTGGCACCAGGATGGATAGTGAAGTGGCTTTTATGGGCCTCCTCCAACAGACTTTTCCTAAGGTCACCATCTTGCTGACACAAATCCACCCTTCAAACCTCCACAAACCATCTGTCCCTTGTTCAAAACCCTTAAGCTTTCCAACGTTTTACCGCTTAGAGTCTTCCTAAACTCCTCATTTTTTACTTGTGCCATCATCACCTTTTGTTTTACACCCACTTGTTACCGTAAGATGAAACATCTTCACACTCCTTTCTGAACACGACATCCCAAATTCGTATCCCTAAACTTCTCTATCAGCTCAACTTCCTTGACCATCATGTGGAATAAGCGTAATGATTTTCGACTCAGGCATCGCGACCACATTGGCCTTGCCAGGGTGGTAACTTAAGCCGAAATCATAGTCCTTTAGAAACTCCATCCACCTTCTTTACCTCAAAAACTTCACTTCCTCCAACCAAGAATTCACACTTAGAGAGCTTAGCATACAACTTCTTTTCTTTCAACACCTCTAAAACCAACCTTAGGTGACGTTCATGCTCCTCGTGAGTCTTCGAATAGATGAGTATATCATCTATGAAAACGACCATGAACTTGCCTAAATAGGGTCTAAAGATCCTATTCATATAGTCCATGAACAC
>JAMLFY010001116.1:0-17163 GCA_030441495.1 Dalbergia oliveri
ATGAAAATTTTATTCATGATGCAAATTAAAGAAGCTTTATCCTGACATTTGTATAATATTTTGACTCTTCTCATGAAAATTTTAGGCAACCCAATGACCCTTTAAAAGTTCTCAAGATGTTTTTATGATCCAGACAATAATTTTGGGATTATGCTTATATTTCTTATGTACCTACACATTTGATAGTGATGACCCCAAATAATTGTGTTGGCCTCAATGATCTTGAAATATAAAGGCCATCTCAAAAAAAATTTCATATTGAAAAGGTAGGATATTTTGTCTAACCTTTTTAATCATTTGACTTTGAACAAATTGTTGGAGGAACCACTTACCCTCCAAATATAGGGGAAAACTTTTATGACACGATAAAAACTTGTGGGATTTTACTAATGACCATGCAAATTTGAGAAGTAATGATCCTAAAATGAAGACATTACCTTCAGTGACCCAAATTCAAAGGAAATATGATAATTTTATCCATAATGCAAAGTTAGGATGTTTTATTCAACATTTTATAGATATTTGACCTTGAAAAATTGTCAAAGAATCGATGAGGATGATTTTTCTATTTCTTATGACCATTCAAATTCATGAGCGATATCTCTAAACAAATTAATTGCCCCCGTTGATCCAAAATAGAAAATAAATGTGAATAATTTATTATTACTATGCAAATTCAAGGTGTTTTATCCAACATTTATATTTTTTTACTCTTGAAAAAATTGTGGGATGACCCTATGACCCTTTTAAAAAAGTTTTCTAGATTTTTTATGACCGTGAAAATATTTTTGTAATCATCCTAAAGTGATGGACCCAAAGGAATATGTCGGTCCTCAATGAGCCAAAATATAAAGGAGATACCCAAAGAAAATTTATAATGAAAATTCAAGATATTTTATTTGACTCATTGTAGTCTTTTAACACTTTATAAATTGTTGTAGAAAGCACATACGCTTCAAAAAATTGTGGAATATTTTATGACACTTGAAAAAAATGTGGGATAGTACTCTTATTACTTATGACCATGGGAATTTCGTGAAACGATAACTCTAGATAAATACATTGACTTTTAGTGATCCAAAATACAATATGTGAATATTTTATTCACCATTCAAACTCATGATACTTTATCCAACCTTTCGTGGAATTTGACTATTGAGAGAAATGGTCGAAAGGATCCATCATGATGATATTTTATTTCTTATGACCATGCAAATTCGAGAAGTGATGATCCTAAATGAACTCATTGATCCTCAGGAACCCGAAATACAAAGCAAATATGAATATTTTATTAATCATGCAAACTTGATTTGCTTTATCCAACATTTTGAGGATATTTGGCTCTTGAGAAAAATCGTGGAAGGATCCCTCAACATGATATTTCTATTTCTTATGATCACTCAAATTCGAGAAGTGGTGACCTTAAACAAATTTATTGACCCTCAATAGCTTGAAATACAAAACAAATATGAATATTTTATTCCTAATATGCAAACTCAGTGTGCTTTGTCAACATTTATAGCTTTTTAACCTTGAAAAATTTGTGGGAAAACGCAATGACCCCATATAGAAAGTTTTCGAGAGGTTTTCATGACCCTAAAAATAATTTTGGGAACATAATGAAGCAATGACCCCAAAGGAATATGTTGGCCCTCAATGACCAAGGAGATATCAAAAAGTGTGTGTGTGTAATGAAAATTTAGTCTATTTTATTTGACCCTTTAATAATTATTGGAGGGACCACTTACGCTTCCAAAAATTTGTGAAATATTATGGCATAGAAAAATAAAATTGTGCGATAGTTCTCATTACTTATGACCATGCAAATTCAAGAAGCTATGTCTCTAGAAGAATACATTGGCCCTCGATGACCCAAATACAAAGGAAATATTAATAATTTATTGATAATGTAAACTAAGGATGTCCTATCCAACACTTTATGGTTATTTGAATCTTTTGACAAAAATCATGGGAGGATCATTCAACCATTTGAAAATGTGAACCTTGAAAAATATGGACGATCCCTTTACGTGATATTTTTATTTCTTTTGACCATGTAAATTCAAGAAGTGATTACCTTCAATGATTTCATTGACACTTGGTGACTCGAGATATAAAGCAAATATAAATATTTCATTCTTAATTAAAATTCATGATGCTTTATATAACCTTTCATGAATAAATGCCTTTTGAAAAAAATCAAGTACCATTCAACCCTTTGAAAAATTGGGAGATATCTGGCCATTTAAAAAATCGTAGGAGAATACCTTGATCGTTTATAAAATGTGTTAAATGTTTTTACCATCCTAAAAATATTGTGGGAATAGTATTTCTATTTCTTATGACCTATCAAATTTGAGAAAAGATGAGCCTAAATTAATATGTTAACCCTTAAGACCTGGATTGTTATTATAGAATGAATATTTTATTCACATTACAAACTCATAAAGCTTTATCCTGACTTCTTAGGGCTATTTGACTAATGAAAAATAGTGGGTTGGTATTGTTTTCTCTCATGACCCTGTAAATTTGAAAAGTATTTATCTGAAATGAATATGTTGACTCTCGCTAGTTTGAATTGAAAATTCAAAATTACTAGTTTATTCACAATGCTTATCATAATGCTTTATCCAATTATTTATGGCTATTTGACCTTGAAAAAATTATAGGAGGACCCTTTATAAAGTTGTGGAATATTTATGACCTATCAAAAACTTGTGGGAAATAATTCTTATCTCTTATGACCATGTATATTTGTGAAATGATGGCCCTAAACATAATATGTTGATTCACTGGTATCTCATTTTAACCAGGGAACATGACCAGCACGCGAGGAATCTTATCCCATTGTAGCCTCCTGAACGAGTCTCTCTATATGCATAAAATAATGTACTTTTATTCTAACGTAGTTTCATCAAAATCTCTATTTAAACTTAATATTTGAAATTATATAACTAAAATACTTGATATATGAAGCTCTAATAATATACTAATTATAATTCTAAAATCAATTTAACTTATAACTGAATCATAATTTCATATCTAGTTTACACATATTTTAATCAAACTCTACAATTTCAATTTCATCTTGTAAAGTGAAAACATATACATGATCAATCACTGAGATTAAATACATAATCTGAAAATCTATACCTGCTCAAACCGCGCCACATTTACTTGGAGTACTCTACTCTAACAAGACTCTAAACTAATCCTTACTCCAAACTAAGACTCACCGCAGAACAACGTCTGCAAACCCTAAGTCGTAAGCAACACTGGACCCAACTATGAGAAGGAATGGAAAAAGGGTGAGTCATCGGACTCAATGAGTGAGTTCTCACCCATCACCTACATGGGACAACCAAGAATTATATATATATAGTGCAATATACATGCAGGAGTCATAAATCATTTGATATTCATATGCATAATTATATAGGAAAGATATCTCTACATTTATAAGTTCATAGAAAAGAATCTCTAGATTTTTACTCCAATGGGAAATCATTTTTCATACACATAATGACTCTTAAATCAAATATTATCTTAAAACATAAATATCCTCGAAAACATAACTATTGTCTGAAAACATAGATAACGGACTCTAATAGAGAAATAGATATCTCTGGTTATACATGTCAACCATAACATAATTTCTCTAATCTCTGGGATCCCTCTGGATTCCAAATTGGACACCTAATTAGGTTTCATTCTCCTTTAGGGAGACCGTCTTCCAGGACAACTTGGTACCAAGGTTAACGATCATTTTTCCTAGCCTTAACTCACAATTTGTTTCTCTTTAGCTACCGTATAGTCTCTAGATCATAAATTAATCATTTCTTCAAAACTCTACTCTGGGCTCTTTCTGGGTTTAAAACTCTATCATATAGTTACTCTATTCTTGAAATCATAAGATCTCTAATATACATAAAATCATTTAAATCTAAAAATTTTGAAACTCCAAGCTCTAGACTCATATAACTCTAACAATCTATTTTAGCATAATTGTGATTATGAAATCATGTCCAAGGGATCACCCATTTGTAGGCATTCTGATTTCAAGTCCACAATATGTATATGAACATTATGATTAATTATATCAATTTCATATTTCTGAGTATCCTAAAAATTGAATTTCTAATCTCTTTTTAGCCAACATTTTTTCATACTCAATAACTCTAATATCATACTTTAAAATAGAAAGGTTCAAAATCATAAAATCTCTAATATTATAATAACATCTTTATTTGATTTTCTTGCCAAAATATTTTAACTAATACTCATAATCATAATTTGAAATCTCAATTCTTGAAGCATGAGATATCATAAACTCTTGAAATATGTTCAACCAAATGACAACTTGTTAAATCATATATTCTTACAATAATTCTATTAGAGGTGCACATAAAATATTTCCATAACATGCAATCCATCAATTATAGGCTCATGGTTTTTCAAATACATTTTCATGCTAAAATCAAGAGATTCATAACCCTTTCAAACCTAAACATGTTTGCAAAATCACATATATAATCATACTTCCCTCTCTAATTTCATATTCATCAATAATCATGCAAGAAACATACTTATAATGATGAAAACAAGGCTATGAAGTTAAACCCACTTACCGTTTAAGCTTGGAAGTATGGGCACCACCAACTTGACATGAAAGCTTGGAATGATACCAACAACTTGATAAGGCAACCATAACTCTAGATTAAACTCTAATACTCTCTATATAACTCTAATCTAATTTTAACAACATTGGGAGAGCACTCTCACTTGACAATAATGAGGGAAATAACAACACCCAACTCAAGATCATGAAGGAGATAGTAAAATAGACCAAAATCTATCAACATAAACATACCTTAATGATTGAGGATGATGGATTTGGCTGAGATTAAGAGAAAAAGGGAGAAAATTGATAGAGGGAGGGGAAATGTGGTTTCCTGTTCTGAGGGAAGGAAAAAAGCCCGGGTTTTTAAAGGGGCCAAAAATGAAACGACGTCATTTTTTTGCACTGTCACGCTCCAGGGAGACCGCTATAGCGGTCAAATAGCGTACGCGCCCGTCACGTGACTTATGACGTGATAGCCGGTCCTGACGCCAGAGCAATGACAACAAAACTCAACCGCCGCATAATTCCTGCCACACAACTTTTAGATCATCTCACTTATTTATATTTCTTAATTTTAAATTAATCAATTAACCTTAAAACATAAATGTAAATAAGGAAATACCCCCATTTAGATTCAAATAAAATATCAAAAAAATCAAAATCTTAAGTATTCAAAATCCAAATTTTAGGTTTTAGTTCAAATCAGAAAGTTTTCAAAATTTTCTAAATTTTCTAAATTTGAAGGCTTAAACGAAATGTTTAAAACTTCATAAAATCATTAAAAATATCTTCAACTCATTTTCTCTCTAGGAACAATCACTTGGACTTTGATTCCAAAATGTAACTCTAACATATACCCCTCCAAGGAGGTGTAGTTCAAACTGTGAGCAAAGTTCAGGACCTGGTGGGTCCTAGTGGCAATCCCTTAACCTATAGACATTATTGTGAAACACCCTGCACATACGAGTATTACACATGGTGACCCAAAGATACAATTTTCAATATGAAAATGTTATTCTTGATGTAAATTCAAAACAGTTTATCTAACATTTATAGTTATTTTGACTCTTGAAAAAATTATGGGACGACTTTATGACCCTTTTAACAAATTTTTGAGGTTTTTTTATCTCTAAAAATTATTGAGCGATAAATCCAAATAATAGTTGGCCTTCAATGACCAAAGTACAAAGACAATATAAAAAAAAAATTAGAATGAAAATTTAGGATATTTTATCAGACCCTTTATATGCATTTTACTTTGAACAAATAGTTAGAGAAAGCACTTACCCTTTAAAATTTTGGGGAATATTTTATGGCATTGGAAAAAAATTGTGGGATAGTATTCTTTTTAATTATGGCCATGCGAATTCAAGAAGCAATAACCTAAAGAAATATATTGACTCTTAGTGATCCGAAATACAAAGCAAATATAATTATTTTATTCATAATACAAACTCACATGCTTTATCCAACCTTTCATAGATATTTGACTTTAGAAAATCTGTAGAAGGATCCTCTCGGATAATATTTCTATTTCTTATGACCATGCAAATTTGAAGCAATTACCCTAAATGATCGATGACTCGAAATCCAAAGCAATATCAATATTTTATTCTTGTCTCAAACTCAATATGTTTTGTTTGACTATTATGGATATTTGACTATTTAAAAAAAATCATAGGAGAACCATTCAACCCTTTAAAATTTGTAAGACCCTTTATGGATATTTAACGTTAAAACAATTATAGGAGGATCCCTCGACCCTTTTTAAAGGTGTGGAATATTTTTATGATCCTAACAAAAAAATTATCGGGATAATATTTCTATCTCTTACTATCCATCAAATTCAAAAGGGGGTCACACTAAATTAATATGTTGACCATCGATGACCCATGTTACTATTGTAGAATGAATGTTTTGTTCATATTATAAACTCAGGAAGCTTGATCCTACCTCTTAGGTTATTTTTGAGTCTTGAGCATAGAGGTTTTCCCTATCTTAAATTAGGACACTTTTCTCTCACCCTTTTAGCTATGTAAAAACAAAATAATTCTTGTAAAATAGAAAAATAGGAAAATGTTAACTGAATCATATTTGAAATTTTGTATCTAGAATGATGTTATAATTATTAGTCTTTCAATAAATTAATAGATTATATTATTTTATTTTATCTAATAATTATTATAATTTCTTAAAAAATTCTGTATATATTTTTTCTTTGAATATGTAGCGTTATTCTACAAAATAGTTATTCTACAAAATAATAATTATGAAGTTATATTTTTAAAAAATAGTCATAATCAAGGACAGAATGTTTAACACAAGTATATAACTAAACCTCCGAGAGCTTCGATCAGATGCCGCCCTAGTTCGAGCTACACAATAGTGCGGGCGTTTGCAGGCGGCGCGTGATTCGCGAACGCCGCAAAATGGCTTTCTTCCTCATCCGTACACTTCGCAACAAGCTTGTCTCGTCTCCCTTCACTTCCCTTCACCTCAAACCTCTCACGCGCAATGCTGCCTCTCACGCGCCGCGTCTGTCAATTCTCGACAACAGCTTCATCCCACAAACGAACAGCGTTGCGAGAATGTTGTCGTGTTTGGCGACACTCGCAAAAAGCCACAGGTTGAGGCATCACCGTAGATGGAGAACGAGAACGACAATGAAAACGCTTGTTGTTAGTGAGGAAAACGAGGCGCATAGTGATCACAGGGCGGTGGAGCTCGCGTTGAACTCTGTGGTGAAGGTTTTCAGTGTTTTGTGCAGTCCTAACTATTTGCTTCCTTGGCAGAACAAGTCACAGCGTGAAACTATGGGCTCTGGTTAGTGCTCACTTCATTGTTAACTTCTATTACTTTTTTACGATTTTCCTGTTTTCTTTTTTTTTTTTTTTTTTTTTTAGTTTTCAGTTACTTACTAGAATATGTAACTATATATATGAACAAATAGATCTGATGTTTGTCAAAAGCAGTTATAAATTTTGTCTGTATGCTTGCTTGTTCTTGGTTGTGGATTTATGACCACCATGCATAGATAGTCGACGCACTCGCACTGTATGCGTATCATATCAGTTAATGTATTGATACTTTGAGATACTTCTAATTATATTTTACATGTTAATTTGATTTATAGGTATCTCCGTATTGTACTTTTGCCATACCTAATACTCATACCAATATGCATGCTACATATTATTGGATCTAAGATCAAATGGTCTAAAGTTTGATCCTTTTCATGTTTGTCCTTTCAATAAATTGAATTTTAGCACGTGATAGGTGAGCCTTTGCATTGTTCATGCTTTAAACCCAAAGCTCTATTGCATGACTAAGGGACATGTTTATATATAAAACCATTTATTCGCCTCTACTGAACAACTTAACTTATTGAGGTCATGACAATCAGGTTGTAAAAATGTTAGATCTCATAATAACTATCTTGAAGGGCATATCTATAATAATACATGATTGGTTGATAAAAAATTCTCTACACTTGTGGTGTATTAAATTAAACTTATTAATTATTTTAGTTTGATTCTTTATGCCTTTCATGTGTTGATGAAATTAGAGGGAGTGAATAAATTGGGAAATACATATTCCCTCAACAAACTGGTTGGCCTTTGCATGTTTATGCTTTTGGCTCTGTTGTCCTATTTGTTTGGTTTGGTGAGTATTCCCTTCTCTCAGAAACGTTTGTGATGGTGTTGCAGGGTTTGTGATTCCAGGCAGGAAGATTCTTACAAATGCTCATGTGATAGCTGATCATTCATTTGTACTTGTAAGGAAGCATGGCTCTCCCTCCAAGTATCGAGCAGAAGTTAAAGCTGTCGGTCATGAATGTGACTTAGCTGTACTGGTTGTTGAGAGTGAAGAGTTTTGGGATGGTATGAATCCCTTGGAGCTTGGAGACATCCCATTACTACAAGAAGCTGTTGCTGTTGTGGGATATCCTCAAGGTAGCAATATAGTGTAGATTTCTTTTTTTTGTTGGTTATATTCCTTTTTTTGAGATAAAGAGTTATTACTAGCAATAAAAGAAAGAATGCACAACTAAAATGGATGAAAAATTGTGTGAAAGGGACGTAAACAGAAAAAAGAGCAAGCCGAAGCAGTTTAGAAGTTCACAAAAACTGTCCAATTTCTTTGCATGTCAGTAATGAAAATTCCCTGGAAACAACCTGAGCAGAGACAACAAAAATAAAGCCAAAAACACGATCCTATTTCATAACACAATTAATGGCAGAGAGAAACTCATACACCTCTCCACCATATTCCAATAAGATACAATTATACAACATAGAACCATACAAAATGCTTACTGCCAGAAAACCATAGCTCCTTATTTGGGCCAAGACATTTAAAACGAATTGTGAGAAACTCCATTGATGTTAATGGGAGATGAAACTTTCTCCAACAATCTGCAATAGGTTATTCCGTAAGAAAGCATTTTCATTGCAATTTAAGAACTAAAGCTGCATTTAAGATACATATGACGAAGGAGGTCTGTGAGGCCTACAAATCTACAACATTCCACCAGTACCAATTCTATCAAGTATCACTTTAGAGGAAAAGACTTGACCAAAGAGAGAGTCTCGACTTCCAAATGGGTCTATACTCATAGAAAGGGGAAGCCTCTGATGATTAAGGGAGTACACTACAAACTGAAAAATGGTTCGCAAGAAAAAACACCAAGAGAGTCCATAGTCCAATTCTTTCTATTCTGTCTCTTGAAATTCTTTTTATCCCAGATTGAAAATAAAAGGCTTTCACACAACTGCCATTTGTTGTGAAATTACACGAGGTATGCATTTTATGGGAATCTGATACTTAGCATTTGAATTAAATAATTAGCACATGGTTTAATTTGCAGGTGGTGACAACATTTCAGTCACTAAAGGGGTTGTCTCCAGGGTTGAACCTACACAATATGTACATGGTGCATCACAACTGATGGCAATACAAATTGACGCCGCCATAAATCCAGGGAATAGTGGTGGCCCTGCAATTATGGGCACCAAAGTTGCTGGAGTAGCCTTCCAAAATCTTTCAGGTGCCGAGAACATAGGGTAAGTCTTTTGTGTTCTTTACCTTTATTATTCTGGAGTTAAAAAAACTCAGCTTCATTAATCCTCGAATTTGCCATTAGTTTTTTTTTTTTTTCCATGAATGTTTGTTTTTACTTTAAGATTAAATCTTGCAACCTTGAGGTGCAGTGGTCCATTAAAGCATTAGTTTTTCGTTTCATTTATTTTTTCACCTTCAGGGATGAATTGTTCTTTGGGGTGTTGTCAATGGTGTATGGCTGCCAATGGCAGTGGACAAAAGTCTGCCATAGTTTTATGGCAGATGGCATGATCAAAGGAATGGGTGGAAAATATACACAGAAAGACTGAAATGTGTATATATATACATATCCAGAATAATAAACATAAAAATAGGTTTTCTTAAATTTAGCTCATAAGGGAGTAAGGGACAGAATGGACAGCATAACAAGTTTGAGTGATCATGGCCATAAGACCTGATCAGTCTGAAAAATTACAAGCCCGGTGGTTAAGAATGGAGGAGAAGAATGATGGATTGCCACAAGCTACTTTATATGGCTGAGATGTTGTAATGGAGGAAATGTGAAAGCCTGCCATGCTGTTCTGCCATGGTGAATGCCATTGACAACACTGATGTACACCAAATTTCATGATAAAGTGCACAACCCTGCTATTTGTCATGGAGCAGTACATATTCTGTTCTTCTGATCAAACATAAATTTATGCATACTAGATTACTTTTTTCATATTGGATGTTGCAGTTACATTATTCCTGTACCTGTAATAAAGCATTTTATATCTGGTGTAGAAGAAAATGGAAAATATGTTGGATTTTGCTCCCTGGGTTTGTCATGCCAGACTACTGAGAATGTCCACCTGAGAAACCATTTTAGTATGCAACCTGACATGACTGGGGTGCTTGTAAGCAAAATTAATCCTCTTTCAGATGCGTACAAGGTTTTGAAGAAAGATGATATTATACTTTCATTTGATGGTGTGCCTATAGCAAATGATGGTACAGGTATGTTATTTCTTTTCTTTTTTTATGTTCTTGATTTTCATTTATACAATGTTACTGTATAGATAACCTTTTGGGAAGGATAAACGTGGCAACAGTTACCTCATTTAAACGAGTACCTGTCTTTGTTTCACTCATGCATGGTATGTATTAAACCAGTAAATCTTCTCAAAAAATTCTTTTATTCAAAAAATGAAAATAAAAAAAGGCTTAAGTCTCAGTTTGAACGTGAGCCGCAATCTTCTAATTCTGAATCTTAAAAAGCTTAATACATTAAATTGGGAGAGGAATAAGTGGTTGGCAATTGGTAGTTTTTTATGAGAGGATCAAACAAATAAAAGTGGATGAATAATGAGAGAAGGTCTCGACAGGATGTATATGGGTTTTGGCAATTCAATCAACCAACTAGCATGTTTATTTACTAAATTAATTAGAAGCTCTTGGTTTAGCTATATTCATAATAAGCTTGACACCTATGATTTATTTTATCTAGCTTGACGGAGTGTCAAAATTTTAGTTTATAGTAGTTTTCTTTATTACTAGTACTACACATGTACTTCCTTTTGTTCTAATATAAATAAATAGGGCCTCTCATTACAGTGCTACACAGTGAAAAGAAAGGCAGAACTGAAGTGTTTCTCTCAATTATCCTTCATATCTCTAATTCTAACATCTAATACCCTGCCTCCGACCATGTTTGTATTTTTCTGTTTGTGTTCTTGGAGTGATCATCAGCAATTACTATTCTAGGTATGAACCATTACAGTTAAATATTGTATAACATGCCCATGACACATCTGTGGTATGGTTGAGTTGTACCTGTCATTTTCAACAAATCTCTAATGGTTCCACTAAATATATCACTTGAAAACTTATTTACTGTATGCCTGTATATGCTGGAGGGTTGTTTGGAACTTCTATACCCATTGATGTGTTTTAACTTTTGACATGAGTTCTCTTCATCCTAGTTGCTGCCCTGCCAATATGTGATTTAAACAAGATTTCTTTTTGTTTTGAAAGAAATGTTTGAGCTTCAACTTCAAGTAGAGAAATTCTTCTACCTTCCTTGCTTGCAAATCTTTCCTGAACTGCTTTTTCTTGTCAGTGAAATTCATAGCCATAATATGATGACATATATGCTGCAGTTCCTTTCCGGAATAGAGAACGGATAACATTTGATCACTTGGTGTCTATGAAGAAGCCTAGTGAAAAAGCAACAGTCAGAGTTCTGCGGGATGGTCAAGTGCATGAACTTAATATTATTTTACGACCTGTAAGTTGTTATATGTGTTTTCTGTTTAATAGGTCAATGGTTGTCCTTGTCAAGCAATTTGTGCCATTCCCCAACTTATAAATGATGCTATACTTGTTTAGCTGTTTGAATCAATGAATTTCCCTGTCATGGATGATTGATCAAATTATAGCTTTATTGGGAAAATCAGTTCATGGTTTGCTCGCTAAAAGGGTACAAATTGGATGTTAGAAAAGGGCAACAATGCTCAGCGTGAAAATGGATGGAAAAAAGTTAGAAAAAAAAACTTGATCCTAAAATGCCTTTTGACAAAGAGCACTAAGGTGTTAGTTATTTGATCCATATAACCAACCCTGTTTAATGGCAAAATATTTGTATTGACTATGCACTTCTTTGTTTTATTGATTGGAGCAGTATGCTCAAATCTTTAAAGGTCTTCCTCTGCTCTTCAACTTGCTATATAGGGTTGGATTGTGTTTATAGCCTTTCGTTGGCTTTAATGGCCATTTTTAGGGATTTGTCATTGTAGACAATGCCAACAGATTAGTTAGCTATGCTGCATTCTTGATTTGCATGTTCTCTGATATGATTTTTTTTCTAATTTTGTACGATATCTTATCCACCTTGTGGTTGTACTTTCCACCTTTTTTATTTGATAAACTTTCTCTATCAAACAGCAAAAAGTATATATGGTTTCTGGCCTTGGTGACCACTTCAGAACAATTTTAATTTAATGGAGGAAATGCTAAAGAAATGATGTTCTATGTTCAATATCAAAATTGTGAAATACTGTCATATTCTTATTTGCGATTTCTTACTTTTTAAAGCTTGGAGAACTTTGAACTTCAGTTCCGATACTCATTCTTCAGACGTTATTTTTCATTGCTTTGTTATACTTCACTATTGTTTGTGATACAAATCAGTTTTGGGCAGTAGTTTTGTTAAATATGTAGCTGTCAATATTTCAGCTTCAACCCTTGGTTCCAGTTCACCAGTTCGATAAACTTCCAAGCTATTACATTTTTGCGGGTCTTGTGTTTGTTCCCTCACTCAGCCATACCTTCATGAGTATGGAGAAGACTGGTATAATACTTCACCTCGTCGTTTGTGTGAACGGGCATTGAGGGAATTACCCAAGAAAGCAAATCAACAACTTGTGATCCTGTCTCAGGTTAGCATCTTTTTTAACTCTACACACAACTTACACGATTGATGTTTGTTATTCCTACCTCTGTTATGTACCAGTGACTGCGAGACATGTATTTTGTGCCTTCTTGATTTCTCAGGGTTTCGTATGGGATTATGTTCACTCCTTTGCTTTTCCAATAATATTTCCTTTTGTTAACACTAAAGCATAGAGTTCACCATTCCTTAGCTTATAGTTATAGCCATGATTAACCCTTACTGAATTTTACTTCATTTGCCAGACTTAAAAAGGTTTTGGGGTATGATGATATAATAACGGAAAATATCTAGCCTAGGGCAGCAATTGTGAATGATATATTGATAATGGATTCAAATGGATTGTAGAAGAATTGCATCTCCAGATGATCTGATTTACCTCGTTAAACTAAATCTTAAAATTTTATTCCAATTGAATGTTTGTGGACAAAATATGCCAAGTTTAGAAGCATAGACAATAATTTACCTTTGTTCTTGGTGGAGCCTAAATTAAACGTGCCATTTTAAAAGAAACTTTAACTTACTATATGGTAGGTCTTGTGAGTTGGTTTCAGCAAATGAATGCAAACGTTTGTTCCGGGAGTTGGCTCTATTAATAATATATGTTGTTTGTTTTAGGTTCTTATGGATGATATCAATGCTGGATATGAGCGTCTGAACTTCAGGTGCCAACTTATTTATGTTTAATTATTTATTCATTGAATAAATCGTGTAAATTCATATTTTGGTTTCTACCCATCCTTACTGAAGTTTGCTTGAGAAATTAACAAACATAAGTGCTATCTTTCATGAAAATAGCAGGCGTTGAGCATGGCAGATTTTTCTTTGAAAGTAGATGATGAATAATAGCGGAGTATCACTTTAATGTTAATCAGAAATGTCTTGCAGAGAAACTCTAATACTCATTTTGACCATCACGAGCTAAGATTGTTCACTTAAGTGCACGTTCTTTCACTGACTATTTGCTTTACTATATTGATTCGGATAACCAGGTTTTGAAGGTTAATGGAACAGAAATTGACAACCTAGAACATTTATGCCAACTTGTTGAAAACTGTAGCACAGACAGCCTGCGGTTTGATTTAGAAGATGATCGTGTAATTGCCTTGAAATATGGAATGGCAAAAATTGCCACTTCCAGAATTTTGAAGCGTCACAGAATACCTTCAGCAAAGTCCGTTGATCTTATTGATTCCCTAAATAATTCACAATTTTGACTCGATTGCCCATGTTGAGACTGAAACCACACGTTCTATGTATTATTGCGTGATAATTGTAAGGATCAGATTAATAATTTGATATTAATCTTAAACATTGTAAAATTTTTTAGAGTGAATTCTTCATTTGAGCTATATGAATTGCAGGCTACATTACTAAATTTGCCCCAAAGGTTACTACTTTCGAATCAATGTGGGCCTCCCAACTTTTATAGAGCAATAGTGTTTATGATCTGAAAGTGATGATAATGGCAAGTTCTGGTATCTGGATGAAGAAAAAATGACTATAATCTCAAGAGCCTGAGCAACACTTAAAGGATAATGGGAAAGAAATTTAAAAAAAAAAAATGTTCAGGAAAGCAAGGGAATATGATGGGGACCATTAGGTTAAATCCTTGAAGCTTGAAAGCAACATAAGTATACAAGTATATATGCTTTCTAAGTGCAAATACGGAACAAAGTGCAAACTTAAGAATCGTCTCGATAATGCCTATGGAAGGATACATGGCACAAGCTATTCAACTATACCAACTCCACCTCAATCAGATATTGGAATTGAAAAAATAAAGGTTGTTGCCAATAATTATTTTACAATTTTACTTAAAAACCGAATAATATCACATCAGAGTAGTGAAGCAGAGAAAGTTTTGACAGTTGGCTATGCCATTTACAAGTTATCGTGATCAACATATATCTAAAGCTGGAAAATTATGGTAAAAATAGTAGTCTTCCCTCAATTTCAAAGTTTGTGTGACATACAACCACCCAAACATCTAGAAATCTAAAATCACAATTAATTACTCTTGCATCAACCTAGAAACTAATTAACTGAAAAGGTAATAGAAATGTATTGTACATCAATAGCAATGCAACTAAATATGACAATACTTAAAGAGTACTTCGCACAATAAATGTATCGCACAAATCATGTAATTGTGAAGCGCATGCATACATCCAACAACTTGAAGAAGTAAACTCGTGGGAAATAAAAATCACAAATCTTCCAATTTGTTGCAACACCCACAATTTCAACCAAGTTCAGACCTCCATGCCCCCATTGAAAAATTAGAGAGTGAGTTTATAAACATGGCTTAGGAGCAAAAATCTGAATACTCTTCTCTTTTTGCTTTGTATTCTTATTCCCTTTTGATTTCTTGGATCAACAGGGCAGTCAAATGTCAACAGAACATGCAACAGCAATCAATAATATATCAGAAAAGATGCAATCATACAGGAAAACTGGCAGAAAAGAACCAGTGGCAGTGAAAGACTTGGACTAGACTACGAAAGACATAAAGGCTAAAGCCACAACAATCACAAATACAGGAGCTGTAGGATGCTGAGAAATCAGAGAAGATATCTCATTTCTACTAACATTAACAAACTAATCCAACTGAGCTAATTCTATTTCATGTTTCCTGACATTAAATGGACAAGGGAAAAATTTCAGATATCACCAACAAATACTTGGCAAAGCTACTTCCCTATAATATAGGTTGAGCAACATGTAGCTCTCTCATTAACTGAAAATTTCCATTTCTGGCCAGACCATATGATGCTAACATGGAACAAATATATGCACATATAAAAATCACTAGTTGGAACATTAAATGTGAATTACTATGGGTATACCAGACACTTCAACTACTTGATAAAAACCCCAAACTATTTGCTAACAGAACCAGCCAAAGTGCCAATATTTGCCTCGTCCCAGTTTCCGGATATGATGCACACAATGGACCAATAAGAAAGGGCACAAAACACCATGTTCTGCCGTCATGGTCTCATCTTGCAAACTATTGGTTCAGAATACAAATTCGAACCAAGACTACCATTGCTTTTATAAATATACAGACACCTACTTAAAAATATCAGAATGATTCATACTAACAAAACGTGTCATCTGAGTGTCTTCTGTGTGGAGATGATGAAAATGTAGAAAGAATTTTTTAAACTAACAGCAACAAACAAGTGCCTACACAACTATCCAAATGACCGCAGCAGCAGAATTCATGAAAACATTCATTCAACCTATCTCCTTTCAATATGGATAGCTTCCAAGACCGACAGTGAATCTTCTTCTAATATGACAATATAGCAATAAGCAGTCACAGAACTATTTTAATTGCTTGAGTTTGATATTTAGATGAACTTGTGATTTACAAAATGGAATCCAAAACATATCACAAATCATAGTACTGCCGTAAATGCTTAAGAGTATTTTGGACAGAGTAATGGATGATTTTTGTAAAAATCATGCTCTTTTAGGATTTTATCAAATGAAGGGAAGAAAATGAGAGCCACCCAGACGATCTTCTTAAACTCACCCATATTCACTTTTGTGCATATTTCAAAATAATTTCTCTCTATTCATTTCACTTCCCTTCTCTTCCCCATTTTCTTTGATTTCTTCCTTTCCCTTCTCTTCCCCTTTTTCTTTGATTTCTTCATTTCCCTTCTCCATCCAAAAGTCTGCTTGGATGTTGGATGGTAACAGAACTACAAGGAAAGATTTCCAGAAAGCAATGCTCAAGTTCTATCAAAAAGAGAAGAAAATATGATCACTTATGAACACTTCAAAATTTCCTCATATTGAGAGGATTTTAAATGTTCTATCCAAACAAATGAAAAGAAAGCAAAACAAGTATTCAAACGCTCATTCTTTCCCTCCCTTACTCTTCCTTTTATTATCCATTTAATTTCTTCCCTCCCCTTCCCTACCGGAAAAAACGCAGGCCAAAAGGAACACCTCTGCACACAATTCATGTCGCTATGTGCTGCAATCACAACAGCAAGAGTTCAATAGGAAAAACATCCTCACCAAAGAAGGTCAC
>JAMLFY010001117.1:0-17117 GCA_030441495.1 Dalbergia oliveri
GAGTACAAATGACCGAAATGCCCTGAGGTCATTTTTACCCGAAATTAAAGGAGGTTGCCCAGGCAACCCTCAATGGGTCAACTCGATGTTTGAAGGGGATTATGCTATTAAGAATGATATCGAGGAGAACCTCGTTTTCTAAATTTCGGCTCAAAATGACCAAAATACCTCTCCTCTACAGGGTAAAAGGTGCCGTTTAAGCCAAACTTTTCAGGAAGTTTAGAATGATGTTTATGAGCAATGTTTGATGTTTAGTTGAGGCAGGAAGGTCCAGGCAAGTTTAGTCAAAATTACCATTTTGCCCCTAGAACAGTGTACAGTAAGCCTAATGACGCAATTAAGCAAACCTAAGCAATATTAGGCTCTAATCGAAGATTAATTTATTTCGATAATTAATCTAGAGTCAAAATAATTTATTAAGGTTAATTAGAACCTAAGATTGCTTAGATAAACTCTAATTGTATTCTTTAAATTCAAGATTCTTAGTCATGGAATCTTGAATAGTGTTTTCTCTCTCCAATTCCTTAAATTAAGGAATTGAGCCATACCTCATTTGACCAAAAGAATTATTTTAAATTACTAATCTAATAAGATTACCCTCCTAATCAAGTCTTGACCTTCCTAATTACCAATTACCTCACCTAAACACTTCTTACAAACTCCTAATCAAAAGCCTAATCAAAGAAACACCTAAACACACCTTTAACCCACAATTACATGAACAAATTTTCTTTCCCTCATGGCCTTAAGGTGGCCGAAACTTCCACTCCCCATAGCCCATCATGTGTTGTTTCAATTACACTCAAGAGCCATACTTCAAGCCATGCTTTGCCCATACCTCACCATACCTTCAACCATGCCTACAACCATACCTTTGCAAGAGATATTTCTTCTCTCCTTCCTCCCTCATGTGGCCATTCCCTCCCCTCTTTGAAGCCTCATTGTTGAAAATTTCTATAAATACCAAGCCTTGATGAACCTTGTCACACTTTGGTTCACTTGGTAAGTTCACACTTCTTGCAAATCCTCTCATTTCCTCTCAAACTTCCTCACTTTAGCTGATTTCTCCCTCAAGTTTCAAGAGGATTTTCCCTCTTCTTCACATCAAAAACTCAAGCTTTCTTCCTTCTCTTCAAGACTTCTTAAGGTAGGGGTTAAGTTTTGATGATTTTTGTTTGTGTTCTTCAAGAAAGTTCTAGTTTTTCTCTTGGTTTCAAACTCCTTTTCCCTTCCCTTTCTTTTTCGGCCAAGAGGCCTTTTTACAAAAAGAATGTGAGCTTGATGATGAGGTTTCAAGATAATGACTTGTTGTTGTCATGTGAGAAACCTCTAAAGCTTGAAACAACTTGGTCTTGGACCATACATGCTTGGATTTCCTTTCTTCTTGGCTTAAGTTTCGGTTTTCCTCTTCCTCTTTCCCTTAAGGATTTCAGTTTTTTCTTCTTTGGATTTGAACAAAGTTTGTAAAATATGTCTAGTAGATCACAAAAGTTTTGTTAAGAAAGTTAATCTCATGATTTCAAAGAGCTCTAAGCTTACCCTTGCCAACCTTAAAGTTGGTCGGCCATTCTAGAGTTTTACTCTAGATTGAAGCCCATGAGCAATAAAATAAAGAATATGACTTAGTTCTTGTAGTTTTGTTTAGACAAAGTGATGAACTTTGGGTCCATTTCCTTAAGCTTGATGATGAAGTTCAAACCTTAAGATTTCTCTTGAAGTCTAGGTGCTAAGAACTCTAAAGCTTGCCTTATGATACATAATGGGTTGAGGTTTATGTTCCTCTAAAAGTCTTGCAAGAGCTCTAGCTAAGATAAAAACAAGTTGCATTCATGTTTAAATTTATGTCTTGCATCTCATGTTTATTTTGATGCTATCACTAATTTCACAAGAGTAAATGAATGAACTTGCATTACCATATTTAAATTTCCAAGCTTGCATTTCATGTTTATATTTCAAGTCATCACTTAATCCTTAAAGATAATAATGAAGTTGCATCTCATATTTATTTTATGCTCTCACTTTACTTTCTAATGAAGAGTAAAATAAAGTGCATGGCATGTTTAAGATTTTGTCATCACCTAAATACTCTAGAGCAAAGAAGAAAATTCCATCAAAAAGAAATGGATGAGTTTTGGTATGATTCAATAATGGTTTGATTTTGTAAAATACATGAATAATTTCAAGGAAATGTTGGAAAACTGTTTTATGAGGTCTCAAGTGTTTAAATAGTTTGGAATGTGTCAAAATCATGTTTTCTAAATTTAGGAGGTTTTGGTAATCGATTACCACCCATGTAATCGATTACCAAAAAGGTTTTCGAAGGACTTTTGGTTCTGGTAATCGTTACCAAAGGCGTGTAATTGATTACTACGGCTTTTTCATGCCCAGAACCTGTTCTTAAAACCATGTAATCGATTACCTTATAGTGTAATCGATTACCCTATGTTCTTTATTTTTCGGAAACGGATTAACCCTAAGTAATCGATTACCATTATATGTAATTAATTCCAAGTTTTTTAAAACCCAAAATGAATTGAGCTCCTGGTAATCGATTACTAGGAACATGTAATCGACCAGAACACCTTTTTGTTTCAGAAACATCCCAAGAGAAAACTAGTAACTTATATGCATTTCAACCCAAGAGATTATGTGATTTTATGGGTTCATGATTTTGGTTCTATGTTTGGCTACTATATAAATGCTGTTCTAAGGTGTTAAATGTGTAAAATTATGTTGAGTGAAGCAAGGATCGATTTAGAAAAGTTAGAAAAGAATAAGTAACTTAAAAAGGGATTTGAGATGAGAATTCTAGAACACCTTAATAAGAAAGTGCAAATTGTTCTAGCATAATTAATTCAAGGATAAATGATTCATAATTAGTAAGACATGTACAAGATCCCTTCATAAATGATTAGGTGCAAATTTCTAAGTTTAAGATGATGATAAGAGATCTAAAGTGGTTTATAACTTAGAGAACATGCCTAGGAATCCCTCATAATTGATCTAAGAATTAATTATGGAGCCTTAGGCGAAGATGGATCTTAAAAGGGTCACGAATGGAGATTCTAGAGCCCCTTAAGCAAATGATATATTTTTCTACCCTTTTATGTTAAGTGCTTATTGGAATTTTAGTGAGTTCAAATCTTAGAGAAAAGTTTAAGTGCCAACCCCTTGAGGGTAATAATGATGCAAATACAAGTTTAAAGCCCGTAAGGGTCAAAGCATAAGACACTATGAGATAGGTGGAGAGAGTATAATTATGATGATGAACCTCGTGCACACTTATGATGATGTGATTATGTTAGTTCCTTGAGCATGAAACTTTATGTGCCAAATTTGATATGGTGATATGATGAAATGTTGTGTTTGAGATGCATAATATTCAAAGATATGAATGAAATTGAGAAATATGCTCATGTGAACTAGAAAGTTATTGCAATGAGAAAGTTCCATGAAAATGATGCATGTGATTGAAATTATGTGGCATGACTCAAATTTGAGGAAATTCGGAGAGTAGTTGTTATGCCACCGATTTCCGTCAATTTGAGGGACAAAAAGAAAGTTTTTGAGATATGAAGTTTAAAGTTATATGCAGCATTTCTCCTACTTAGATAAGAGAAAGAAAACAGTGAGGGGTATGGACGTAAAGCCATCCGAAACGACAAAGTCGCTAGTCTTAACCGTCGATGCGTTTCGAAGAATGAAAGTATATGATGTTTAAGGTGACACACCGAGACGTACTTCTCCTGCTCGGTGAGGAGAAGGTTAAACCGTGAGGGCATAGACATTAGCATCCCAAAGCGACAAAGTAGAGTGGTCTTAACCAAGTCGATGCGTTTCGAAGAAGGAAAAAGTCCCATGATGGGTGATCCTTAGGCCCCTACCCGTACTCTGGGAGTCGGGATTATGATGATTATGATTATGTTTATGATTCGCTTATCAAGAGGATAAGTAAGAACTAGTGACGACTAGTTAAGGTATGAGCTCATAGCCTAGTTTAAGGGGTGCGGTTACTATTATGATTGGTGTCACAAGTATGAGAAAAGAAAGATGTTCAAAGAGAAGTTTCATGCCACTTAAATGTTGTTTGAATTATTGTTTGATTTACCTAAAGTCCTGCCATGCATCCATGAACTATTATGTTGTACATGCATTAAGAATCATTATAAAAGACATGGACCTTGGATAAATACCTTTGTGAAAACCTCATAATGAACTTATGCATGCTTAACCTTTTCATAATAAACCCAAGGTTCCTGGGGACGTAAACGATGACACTAGGATAGAGGACTTTCCTCCTGAGATTCTTTAGCAAGAATTCTCACCCCTCTCTCTGCTTTTTTCCGTTACGTCTTCAGATATCGATGGCGTCGTTCGTGATTTTCATTGACCCGCCTACATGGGAGGTGCACTATGACCCAAGCATCGTCCTACCACTTCAAGGGTCATTGCGGTGCGCGTTTTGCATACGTGGGACGCCTTTTTGCTTTCCATGTCTCCAGCTATCGCTTTGATCCGACTTCACCCTTTGGCGACGACCTGATCTTTGAGAGGACACGACCCAGGAGACGAGCGGGCCCGTCGTGCCCATATTTTGCCTCGTCGGAGGGCTCCTTCATTCCTATCTGGTCATGGAGGAGGTGGCGAGGACACGGTCACCCGCCGAGGCATGCGAGGCGCGTCGGACAGCCAAGGAGGCGACCACGATGCGGAGGCCACACTGTTCCTGATTGCATGCCTAGATCCCTCTTCGTTGGGCTACATCCGGGAGCTTCGTGAGTTCACGGGCTACATCTCCCCGGCCGAGGATCAGTACAGATAGGCTTGGAGAAGAAGGGTACGATAGTTAGGTGTTTATCTTTTGGGGTTGTTCATGTATTTGTTATCATGTTTCTTATTTTATGTTATTGTCCTAAGACTGCCCACTATATGGGTAAGACTTTATGTTTAGGTTATATTTCTATTTATGATGTACTAAACTATATTATCTAATGTGATGAGGAATGATGTTTATGATGGATGTGTTCTTTAATGTTTATGTTCTATATGTTTTATTTATTCTTCCGCTTCGTCGTTGTTTATGTTACACGCAAAGGCTCGCACTTTGTTTTATATAAATCATTTCAAAAAAAAAAATTCCTTCGTATTTTCCGCTAAGTATTTGATAAATGAATTTAAAGAGAAGTAATAACTAATAATTAGTCTTGATACGTCCTAGGCGTATTAGGGTTAAATATTAGATGTTACAGGAAACAATGGAAACATTGGCTGGAGACGGGGAAAGCAACGGGCTTTCCACGTATACAAAACGCCGGCACCCCTCACATTGACCCTGAAGTGGTGGGCTGATGCTAGGGTCATAGTGCACCTCCAAGTGGGCGGGTCAATGAAGATCACGAATGACACCATCGATGTTGTGAAGACGTAACGGAAAAGAAACGAGAGAGGGTGAGAATCTTGCTAAAGAAATTTCAATTAGGAAATCCTCTATCCTAGTGTCATCGTTACGTCCAGGAACCTTGGGTTTATTATGAAAAGGTTAAGCATGTATAGGTTCATTATGAAGTTTCACAAAAGATATTTATCCAAGGTCCATGTCTTTTATAATGAATCTTAATCCATGTATGCAACATAATAGTTCATGGATGCATGGCAGTACTTTAGGCAAACCAAACAATAATCAATCAACATTTAGTGGCATAAAACTTTTCTTGAACATCATTCCTTAGTACACCAAACATAATAGTAATCGCGCCCCTTAAACTAGGCTATGAGCTCATACCTTAACTAGTCGTCACTAGTTCTTATCCTCTTGATAAGCGAATCATAAACATAATCATAATCATAATCATCATAATCCAAACTCCGAGTAGGGGTAGGGGCCTAAGGATCACCCATCATGGGACTTTTTTCCTCTTAGAAACGCATCGACTTGTAAGACCAGGCGACTTGTCTGCTTTGGGGCTGATGTCTATACCCTCACGGTTTTACCTTCTCCTTGAAGCGAGAAATACGTCTCGGTGTGTCACCTTAAATATCATATTTCTCAAAACTTCTTATGTCTCTCAAATTTGATGGATTCGGGCAAAACGCTACTCTTCGAATTTCCTCAAATTTAAGTCATGCCACATAATCTCAATCACATGCATCATTTTCATGGAACTTTCTCAAATGAATAACTTTCTAGTTCACATGAACATATTCCTCAATCTAATTTCATATTTCGAAATCTCATGCATCTTAAATACTTGGCACAACACTTTAATATCAACATATCAATTATTCACATAAGGTTTCATACTTGAAATGTAATCATATTCACGTCATTAAGAATATACTCTCTCGGTCTCATGCTCACATCACACCTCCTATCTCATGGTGCCTTATGCTTTGGCCCTTCCGGGTCTTGAATTCTTTTCTAGTAATCTTATCACCCATTGCAAGTCTTTATCATATCTAGGGGGTTTATCCTTAATATTTCTTCTAACATTATGCTCACTAATTCATCCAACCACATTGTATAGATTATCCATCAAGATTATTTATTCAACTATGGGAATTCTAGAATCTATGCCTTAAGCTTTTTTTTTTTTTAAGTTCTATCTTCTCCTAAGATTTATGTTCAACTCCTAGGCAAAATCACTAGTTATGAACCATTTTTCTTAAGCTCAATTATGCTGGAACGAAGTTTTATTCTTGTGTCTAAGCACTTTAAGATTCTAGTTCTAATTTCTTCTTATTTGTTTAGTCTTTCCAATCCTTAAAAGTTCCTCACTTCACTCAAGCATAACATTATGCATTCCAACTCCAACAGAATTAATCCAATGGCCACAAGGATATCGCAGAAACCAAAAAAAATGTTCATCACATAATCACATAAACTCATGTTATGAGGTGCACACGAGTTGCTAGTTTTCTCTTGGGACAATTTTAGGAGCAAAAAGGTGTCCTAGTTCGATTACATGTACCTAGTCATCGATTACCAGGAGCTAATTTATCTGGTTTAAAACAAGGAGTAATCGATTACATACAATGGTAATCGATTACTTAGGTTAATACCTTTAGAAAAACAAAGCATTCGAGTAATCGTTACACTCGCAGGAATCACCAGAGGTTAGGACGGATTATAGGCATGAATAACCTTGGTAATCGATTACATTGTCTCTTGGTAATCAATACCAACCAAAAGTCCTTCAAAACCTCTCGTAATCGATTACATAAGCTAGTAATCGATTACCAGAATTGAAATTTGAAAAAACATGATTTTTTACACATTCCAAACTATTTAAACACCTTGAGACCTCATAAAACGTTTTTCAACATTTTCCTGAAATTATCCATACATTTACAAAATCAAACCATCATTGAATCATCCTGAAACACATCCATCTCTTTTTATTAGAGATCCTCATTAAAGGTACTTAGGGCAAGTCTTTCAGTTCTAAGGTATTTAGGTGATAATGTAACGCCCCAATTTTCCTGTAATTTTTACTGTCATTAGAAATTACCAAATTACCGTAGGTAAATATTATATAAAATTTGAGACCAAACAATTCTCAATAAAGGAATATAACGTTAGAAGAGAAGTTAGGAGCAATTCGTGCAAGCATTGCAAACCCGAATTTCTGTATGTGTAAAATGACCAAAATGCCCTGAGGTTATTTTCAAAAATGAGGATCGTGGGCCCCACCCATCCTCAAGGGGATGTTTTGAGGATAATAAAGGATTGTTTGTGCTATGTGTGTTAATAGAGAGAAGAATCTAATTTTGAGTTTCGACGCGAAATGACCAAAACGCCTGCGCTATTTTAACTTCGATTGCCTGCCGGACTAGTTGAAACTCACTAAAATATTTTAAAAGGTGTTTTTAAGTTATGAATGACCCTTGGTTAAGTCAGGTGGTCTGGGCAATTTTGGGTTAAACCGTTTTTCCCCTCGTTTGTCCAAGTTTTAAATTTTGAGATTTTGATTTGTCTAACGAAACCTAAACAATATTAGGCTCAAATTAAAGCTTATTAAATTCTAATTACTAATCTAGAGTCAAAATTATTTATTTAGATTGATTAGAACCTAAAATTGCTTAAAACACCCAAATTGCTTAGTAATTCACTTAAGCCCTTAACCGTAAATTCTCTAAATTGCATGAATACCTTGCCTACACCTAAATAATACATGGAACACACAAAATCCTCTTCCACAAGGCTGTAATGGCTGAAATTATTGAGTAATAAGTCAGAAAATTATTACACAAAAATCCAAAGAATGAAAACAAAGAATCATGAAAACATGGAAACATGATTCCATGTTTTAAGCCACCAAACAAAATGATTTTTCTTCCTTATTTTTTTTCTCTAATTTTTGGTCAGATTTCCTTCCTTCCTTTGTCCATTTATGAGCTGCAAAATCTCTATAAATAGGCATGCTTGAAGATAGTTTAGATGCTTAGTTCATAACTTACACAAATTCTAGCTTAGGAGCACCAAAAGCTTTCTTTCTTCTTCTTGGCCAAATTCTCCCTTCAGCTTTTCAAGGATATTTTGTTTCATTTCACTCAAGGAAACCAAGTTCTCTTCCTTTCTTTCAAATCAAATTAGGTAGGGAGGTGTTTCTAAGTTCATTTTATGCTAAGACAAGTTATGTTTCTAGCTCAAAAATGATGTTTTCATGAGCTTTCTTTTAAGTTTTCATTTTCAGTTTCTTCTTCCTTTTCTTTTTAAAGTATTTGGCCATATGGCCTTGCTTATGATGAGACCATGGTTTGATGATGAGATTCTTGAGTGTTGGTTGCAAAGCTTTCACAAGTTAGATCTCTAAAACTTGAAGGTTTCACTAGTTTCCAAAGCTTTTAAAATTTCAGTTTTTCTTTCCTTATTTTCCTTTCATGGTTTCGGCCAAATGGCCTAGGAAGGAATGAAATGATGGCTTGATGATGAGGACCTTGAATATGGGTTGTAAATCCATCACAAGTTAGGCCTCTAAAGCTTGAACATTCCATTTAATGCAAAACTTTAAAGAATAATGTTTTTATCTTGAGGTTTGAATATGGAATATGTTTTTTTTTTTTTACTTGTCTTGCTAAGATACATATATTGGGTTGAAATCATATTTTCTTAAAGTCTTGAAGGAGCTCTAGTAAAGAGATCAAGTGAACTTGCATCCATGTTTAAGTTTATGTCTTGCATAACCATATTTATTTTATGTCATAACTAAATTCTCAAGAATAAATAAATGAACTTGCATATCTCATGTTTAAATTTCAAGCTTGCATTTCATGTTTAAATTTCAAGTTGTCACTTAATCTCTAAAGATAATAAAGAAGTTGCATCTCATGTTTATTTTATGCTCTCACTTTATTTTATAATGGCTAAAAGAATCAATGCATGGCATGTTTATTTTATGTCATCACCTAAAAATCCTAGAGCTCAAAGACTTGCCTATGAATCATAAGCGAAGAAATGAGATAATTGGAGTTAAAGAATTTATTCTTTAAGAAGTCTTGAGAATTGGAGCTTAAAAAAAATATAATTCTCTTCTCCCTCACCTCCTATGCGGACTTCGCGCTCCGGTTGCTTAGATTCTCTCCCTCTCCTCCCTATGCCTACCGCGTCCAAGTTTCTTGCATCATGTTTATATTACAAGTTCTTGCATCATGTTTAATTTTCAAGTCATCACCTTAAATCTTAAAGATAAAGAAATGGAATTGCATATCATGTTTATAATTCCAAGCTATCACCTTATAAAGATAAGATTAAAATAAGGTTGCATAGCATGGTAATAATTCTAAGATGTCACCTAAATCTCTAAAGCTCAAGACTTGCTCCTTTTATCTTAAGTGAAAGATTTAACTATGAACATTCTTTCAAGTTATAAATCGGTCCCATGGTTAAGTTAGGCCTAAAGTCCTATGACTTCTTTCAAGTTTAACAAAAAGAATTAGTTCTAAAAGAGTTTTAAAACTTTGTAAGAATTTTATGGGAAGCTAGTAATTTTATGTGTACTTAAAATGTGATTTGATGCTTATTAAGAATTTGGTGTCATTGATTGATTCCCTGGTTTGTATGTTATAGTTGCTGTTGCAAACAATGAAAACTTATGCATGAAATAAGGACATATTTTGTTCCTGGAAGAAAGTGTATTCCTAAAGAGTGCAATTTGGAAAGATTCTGGCTAAGGAAAGATTTGGTATTTAAGCGTGTCCATTGTGACCCACCTCTTCCTGGGAATCTCCAGATGCATGATTATAGTTGATATATATTATTTAGAATAAGATATAAATAAGAAAATGTTAGAATTATTATGAATTGAGTTGTAACATGCAAAGACTTATTGGTGACTTAAAATTTATAAGAAAATGATCCTGACCCATCAAACTATAGGTGGTGAAAAGGTGATTCTTGCCCCTAACCTGTTCTCTCAAAAGGGTAGAGTCAGGACTTTAACTTATCAAAAAGGATAAGTATATGCTAGTGACGACTAGTAAGGTATGAGCTCATAACCTAGATTACTCCCAAAAGGGTGGAGTATAGGGTGGCCCAAGGAAAATAATGAGGATGATAAGATTTTAAAGTCACCTAAGGTACTAAAGAAATAAATTATGTGCACCATGTCCATGTGTAGCTATTATGATATTCTTCTGTGCATAACATATATGAGTTGATGATGAGAAATATGATGTTCTTCTATGCATGTTATATTAATGATGATGATGAGGAATATGATGTAATGATAAAAGAAAAGTTCATTATAAATATGACATGTTAAGATTATGATGCATTATAAGACGCATAATTAAAATTGGTCGAATCTCGGTAAAAGTATTTTGAACTTAAAATTTAATCTTCGTATGTTCACTATTTTATAATAACCCCGAGGTTCCTGGAGATTTGATGATGACACAGCAGAAGGATACCCTCCTGAGAATTCTTAGTAAGATTCTCACTCCCTTTCCTTTATTTCCGTCATTGTCTTCAGGATTAGATGGCGACATTCGTCCTGTTCGTTGACACCTCTACTTGGGAATTCCACTATGATTCGGTGCATCATTCGTATCACTTTGAAGGAAGGTGCTCGGTTCGTGTTTTATTTACGTAGGTCGTCCATTTGCACATCCTGTCCCTAGTTATCGTTTTCTCCTACTTCTCCCTATGGCGATGAAATGGTTTTGAACATGCACGTCCACTTGATGAAAGAATGTTACGTTCTTATCCCGCCTCATCTGCTGTCCATGGTTTCCAGAGTATAATCCACGGCAATCTGAAACTGATCAGAGGACCCTCCTCTCATGCTTATTCTAAGAGCTCTCTCCTCTCTCCCGTGTAGAGAGGGTGAGGAAACGGTGTTAGCGAGGTTAGCAAGAAGACCGTCCATGTGACCCGGCCTGGTGCATCTAGTGCCCTTAGAAGGAAGCTTGTAATGATCGGGTTTCTCCCGTTTGCAAGGCGGTGGCCCTAGAGAGTTTTAAGTAGTCTTAAGAGTGTTATGCATCCAAGTTTAAAGTAGCCTTCCTCAGCTTTAAGGTTATCTAGTTTAAGGTTATCTAGTTTAGGGGCATGATTTCCTTATAAATAGTTTCCTATGGTGTGAATATGTAAGATATGATGTATGAACTTAACTCACCTTTTGAGTGAGGTTATTGTATATATGTTGTGATGTGCATTATGGATGTTATGTGATGGAGCCAATATGATATATTTAGATTCTTAAATGTCTTATTTTACTACCGCTTAATCGTTTATGTTATGCGGGTTCACGATTTCAATTATGTAAAAAAAAAAAAAAAAAGGCTCGTAATTTCACTAAGTATTTTCAAAATATGATGAAAGAACCAAAGCAAAGAGTAAAGTCTAGTCATTAATCAAATTCAACCTAGGTGTATTTGGTTAATTATAAGTGTAGATAACATAATCTTAAACATGCTATGCACTCCATTTTCTCTTCATTAGAAAGTAAAGTGAGAGCATAAAATAAATATGAGATGCAACCTCATTATTATCTTTAAGGATTAAGTGATGACTTAAAATTTAAACATGAAATGCAAGCTTGGGAATTTAAATATGGTAATGCAAGTTCATTCATTTATCTTTGTGAAATTAGTGATGGCATCAAAATAAACATGAGATGCAAGACATAATCTTAAACATGAATGCAACTTGTTTTATCTTAACTAGAGCTCCTACAAGACTTTAGAGGAACATCAACCTTAACCCAACATGTATGTTAACAATGGAAGATGAGCTTTAGAGTTCTTAACACCAAGTCTTCAAAGAAGTCTTTGGTTTGAACTTCATCATCAAGCTCAAGAAAATGGATTAAAACCAAAACACAACACTTTAACAAAACAAACATAAATAGAACTACTCATATTCTTTATTTTATTGCTCATGGGCTTCAATCTAGAGTAAACTCTTAGAATGGCCGACCAACTTTAAGGTTGGCAAGGGTAGCTTAGAGCTTTTTGAAATCTTAGGATTAATTTTCTTAACAAAACTTTTGTGATCTACTTGACATTTTTCAAACTTTGTTCAAATAAAAGGAAAGGAAACCGAAAAAAAATAAAACCAAGGAAAAGAAACACAAGCATGTATGGTCCAAGACCAAGTTGTTTCAAGCTTTAGAGGTTTCTCACATGACAATAACAAGTCATTATCTTGAAACCTCATCATCAAGCTCATATTTTCTTCATAAAAAGGCCTCTTGGCCAAAGAAAAGAAAGAGGAAAAGAGTTTGAAACCAAGAGAAAACTAGAATTTTTCTTAAGAACACAAGCCAAAACATTAAAACAAAACCCCTACCAAGAGAAGTCTTGAAGAGAGGAAGGAAAGCTTTGTTTCTTGAGAGGAAAAGAGAAGGAAATCCCTCTTGGAATCTTGCTGGAAAACTCGGCCAAGGAGAAGAGGAAAAAGAGCTCTTTGTGTTTGGGAAGAAAGTTGGAAGTTTGTTCAAGTGTGTAAACATTCAAAGAGCTTTCAAGCTAGTGTATTTATAGAGGATTTGAGAGCTCATGGATGGCCTAGAGGAGGGAGAAGGAACCGGCCATTTGAGGAGGGAGAGAGAAGAAATATCTCTTTGATTGGTATGGTGGAAAGCATGGGCAAGGTATGGTGAGGTATGGGTTTGGGTATGGCTTAAGGTATGGGCTTGGAGTGCAACAAAAATCAACATGTGGCACCATTTTAGGGAAGATTTCGGCCAACACATCAGCCAAGGGGGAAGGGATTTTCTTCATGTAATTGTGGTTTAAGGATGTGTTTAGTGTTTCTTTGATTAAGGTTTTGATTAGGAGTTTGTAAGTTAGGTGAGGTAATTGGGTAATTATGAAGGTCAAGACTTGATTAGGAGTGGTCATACTAGATTAACAAATTAAATTCATTCTTAGTCAAATGAGGTATGGCACAATTCCTTAATTTAAGGAATTGGAGAAGAAATACTATTCAAGATTCCATGACTAGGGATCTTGAATTAAAGAATGCAATTAGAGTTTATCTAAGCAATCTTAGGTTCTAATTAACCTTAACAAATCATTTTGACTCTAGACTAATTATCGAAATAATTAATCTTCGATTAGAGCCTAATATTGCTTAGGTTTGCTTAATTGCATAATTAGGCTCATTGTACTGTTCTAGAGGCAAAATGGTAATTTTGCACTAAACTGCCCAGGACCTTGGGCCACCTAAACATCAAACATTACTTAAAAACATCATTCTAAACTTTCTGGAAAAATTTGGGCTCAAACGGCACCTTCCGTGTAGAACATAGGGGTATTTTGGTCATTTGCAGAAAGTTAGAAAAATGAGATTTTCACCTGGATATCATTCATAACAATATAATCCCTTTAAACATCAAATTAACCCATTGAGGATTGGTAAACCTCGAATTTGGGTAAAAATGACCTCGGGGCATTTTGGTCATTTGTACTCAAGGCGGAAATCGACGTCAACTTATTAGCCTATTATGGATATAAAATGCAATAGATTATTAATAATTCATTAATTTGGTCTGGTTGATTTATGTTATTAAACTATTATATTTGAATTTGTATGTAAATTATGTAAATTAAATTTTCTAATGTTTATATGAATATTCTCGTGTAATTTTTAAGTTAAAAATTTATTCTTTTTTTAAATTATTTTTAAAAAATTAATTCATTGAAAGTATTGAAACAAATGCAATTTATTTTTATTTTTTTTTTATATTTAACGGGTTGACTCCAACAAGTTACTAACGGGTTAGGGCATGCTAGATCTTAATCAAATATCTTTCAAAGTACTTTTTATATGACATAAATATTATTTTTTAGATTTATTTATAATTCATAATATAATTTGAGTGGAAATTATTGTCATTAGGAAAAGAATAGAATGATTATAAGTGTGTAGTGTATTCTTAACAACAATATTGTTTATACATCCAAGACACCCATTCCTGGATATATAATTAACATTTTTAGGCGTATCACAAATTCTAGGACCCAGAATAATAGAGAATGCTTGAAATTAAATGTATGGAGTGCTAGCTATTAGGAAAATTGTGTAGAAGATGATGAACAAGAATTTGAATATTGTGGTTTGAAGGCACGAATAAATCGCTATTTTCAGAGATATTCACCCCGCACGTAGTTGCTATGGGTTAATGACGATACACTCCTATGATACAATGAAACCTTTAAATTTCTTATCTAGCAATAATAAGAAATTTCCTTTCTTGAACTTGAAATTTAAGAACACTCAAACTCACATTACACAAAGTAAAAGTACGAAACTTGTTCAATAATGAGGATTGTTTATAGTTGATAATTAGATGCAAATGAACAATGACATCTTTACATAATTTTTGGTCCAAATCTTCACTTAAAAGTCACGTCTTTTAAACCAAGAGGTGTTGTACAGAATTCTAAATCCATGACTCATGAAACGCAATGCTTAAGCATGCATATTGATGCTTGAATTAAGTCAAGCTTCAAACTCCAACGTTTGTGAATAGTCACAATTGTTTATGAAAGCATGAGTCATTTGGTGCCATCAAAGGCATTGTACGTGAACCAACACACTCATCCATGGTTCCAAATTAGTTTTCTATATAGCCTTCACAAACAAAGGCCTGTAATGTTGTAAACATTGCAATGGAAACGGTTAATGGGTTCATGTTAATTAAGTATTTAAATTAAACATATTAAACTTGTAAATATATTCAATCCCCACTATTTTACAAGTTTAAAAATTATACAAATTTATGCATAAAGAATATATCACAAGGATTAAATATTTCTTTAGTGTAAACTTTAAAGGTTCTAGACAGAGTAATAGGTGTTTAATTGATTAAACATATACTCTCTATGTTAGTATTAGAAAATTAACATAGATAAATTATATTTCCTATCAAGTTCAAGAATTTGTTAATTTTAAGCACTTTTATGGCATATGTTCACCCTGGTTTCATGAATATTTAAAGAAATAAAACTTCAAAAATTCTTGACCGAGTAACACTACTCCTATATTCACATAGGTGGAATCCTTTGATAAATAATATTATCAATCCATTAAGAGTTTTAACTAACCCTCATAATTTTATATATATGGCACTAAATCCTATATCTTAGTGCTCCGTTGTTAAATAATTTGTTATTACCCATTAAACCTTGAAACTAGTGTTCTACTAGAATAAGGTTGGGTTTCATCATTTAACAATTATAGGTTTTAATCCCATTTTAACAGTAGTCTATTTGACTTTATCCCTTGACAAACCTTTAGTTAGTAGGTATGCTAAATTCCCTTGGGATTTTACATATGTGATGGTGATTATACCATCTCCTATTAATTGCCTTACATACTCATTTCTCAAGTTTATATGTATAGACTTTCCATTATAAACCTTGTTATGTGCTTGAGACATGGTTGATTCACTATCACAAAAAATAAAAATTGAGTCATTGGTTGTGGCCATAACTCTATATCATATAACAAATTCCTAAGTCATTCTCTTCTTTGCCAGTGGTTGATAAAGCTATAAAATTAGCCTCCATAGTAGAATGTGAAATACCAACTTATTGCTCCACCACCTATGGTGAAAATCCATCCTAAAGTGGATTTATTATCACTTAGATTTTTTATCCAACTAGGGTTGGAATAACCTTCAAATAAAGTAGGATAATTACTATAATGTAATCCCAAGTTTATAGTTTTCTTGAGATAACCAAGAATTCTTGTTATAGCTTTCCAATGTTGATTATATGGTTTCTTATAAATCTTGATAGCTTGCACACAACAAATGCTATATTAATGCAATGTATTGTATACATTAAACTTCCTATAGCACTTGAATATATTCAATTGACTTCTAATTTAAATATGCTAGTCTACTATAATATAAATCACAAGAATCAACAACATACAAAGATAATCTTACATACATATCATTCTTGGGCAAGATAATCTTATTGGATTCCATCACAATTTTGAATCCTCTTTTACATAAGAGACTAATAGAGACAAAGTCTTCCTTATATCTGGAACATGAAGTACATTAACCAAGTTTAACTTCTTTCCTGATGTAAAGTTCAATTCCACTATTCCTTGACTATACACTTTGGCCAAATATCATTTCCCATTAACACATCTCGGTTGTTCACGTCTTCATATGTCTTGAATTGATTGCGATTATTTGCAAATAACAGTAGCACAGAATCTAGCTACCACTCATAGGATCTTCAATGTGTTGCCATGTTGAGTTCTCGATCATACCAATGTGTATGCATTGAACTCCCTTGGTTATCATAGCAACCAAGTCCCTTTCTTCCACTACGTTGGTCTTAGAGCTTGATGCTTCTTTTGAGTGATTACCTTTTTTTCAGAAGTCGACAATCCTTGATATAATGCCCTTTCTTATGGCAATGGTAGTATTTGCTTTGTCTCTTTTATCTTGCTTGGCATCCACAAAGGATTTCTTTCTTTTACCTTTATTAACATTCACTTCTCCAATATGGTTCACCTTAGAACTTTGAGAAAGATACACAACATCATGTTTTTCAAGTTTCTTCTTCTATATGTAAATGCCTTAGTAATCTTTCAATAGAGAAGTCTTCTCCAAGATGTAGGAGTTTTTTTCCTATAATTATTCCAAACA
>JAMLFY010001118.1:0-17106 GCA_030441495.1 Dalbergia oliveri
ATTGGTCCCTAAACACACAAAGCGAAAAACACTGAGGTGATCGGCTCACACTTCATGCGATGTGAGCTAGTTACTAAGGCATACCACACATATAGGTGGTCATGTATCTCTATCCTATAGCTTATCCGTCGATAAAGCACTACACATTACATAACTATCGCATCATGCTTTTAAAGAGCATGGTCAGTCTATCTCAGCTCCATGAGAATTGAATTGCTCAGACCAAAATGTTGCACCCTAACTTTTAACCTCATACGCTCAAGTCGCATTTCGGTTAAATTATTAGTCGTTACGTCTTTGTTTCAATTTTGACTTATCTTTTAAAATACGAGCAAAGAAAATATGACTTTTTTTTTTTTGAACTTAAAACTTAAATGCGAGCCACGCATGTGTATAAATACCGATTAATACAAATAAGACATAGCAACCAAATACATGTCGTCATAGCAATCATAAATACACCATAGAGTAATCACAACATAAATTATAGTGGTATATTATAATCATAACATAAGAACGATGTCCTTATAAATATAAGGACACCTAGAGGTATCAAATACACCAAACAGCTTTAAACTAACGCAAAAGTAGAATATTAACAAAGCTAGACTAGTCTTCATGCTTCCGTTGCGCCCTCTGACTAACTAGATGACGTGATTCCACGTACGCACCTCAAGGAAGATCATGAACATCCGCATCAACACCGTCTGGGAGATCACGGAGTGAAAACAAAGGGGTGAGAATACTTATACAAGATTTTCAGGAGGGCTCCAACTTTAACACAAGTGTCATTCGCCACCTCTTAGCCTCACTTCGTGTTTTATTATGAAAGAGGTGTGCATGCATAGGTTCAGTTTTAATTTCTCAAATCTATTATCCAAATGGGTTTCTTTTAGCATGAGTCTTTACGTATGAATGAGCAGAGATTTTATGTATGCATGGAAATGCTTAAGTATGACAATTCATGCACTCAACATATATCACTTAATCATAAGCACCAATGGAACAACCACGAAACATATACATGTGCGCCTTTTACTTTATCATAGTTGAACTCTTTGAGTTCCTTTCTTAACTTTTTCCACCCTTATCGAGCCACCAAAATCCACCCAACATGCCACCTTACTTCACATAGCCACCAAAACTCCAAATACACCCATCGCCTAGGAATGATCAAACCTAACTAGTCGTCACTAGATTCACATGGGAAAAGAGTGGGAATCATATCTCTTTCTTCACCCCTTACAACCCTTAACTCGGAAGTCATAATGGGATCATTTCCTCCTTGTCATATCTTGTATGGATGCAGCATGAGCATATAACCATAGAACATCATATAACATATCCTCTATTCATATCTCATATCCTCATGCATTGTAAACATAGCATACCACATCATCATAGCACATGCCACACATCTACACATTCTCGTACTCACACTATTTAAAACATTCACATACGTTATAAATATACTCACACGAACTTATTGTCACATCACACCTCCTACCTCATAGTGTTTTATACTTTGGCCTTTACGAGTCTAAACTTGTGTGCCAATTATCCTAACATTCATTATGGATCTTTATTTCACCTAAGGGATCATTACCTATAATTTCCTCTAATGTTTATGCTTACTAACATAACCAAATAGTATTACATCACTTTGGTAGAAAATTATCATATGATTACGGCTAGAATCTCCATCTTTGACCCTTTCTAAGTTCCGTCTTTGCCTAAGGCTCTATATTTAATTCCTGAATCAAATGTTAGGGATTCCTACATAGATCCATTAATTATAAAACATTTTCCTTAAGTTTGATTATGCTGTAACAGAATACAGCTTGTATCTAAGCGTTAGAATTCTCATTTTAAGTCCTTTCTAGCTACTTGTTCTTACTTCCCTGAAATTAATCCTTGCTTCACTCAAACATAATTTTACACATTTTAACACCATAAAACAGAATTTATACAGTGGCCAAGTGCACAAGGCAGAATTTTAAAGGCAAGCATCATATAATCACATAGATTCATTTAACACCCTCCCTAATTACCACGTTACCGAGTATTGACATGGAAATTAGCAGAGTATTGCTTACATTCAAAAACTATACTAGTCGAAATACAAGGTAATAAAGAGATTTAGATACATATGTTGCGAAACTCATTTTACATATATGAATATTAGGTTTCAGCCACATGTGTACACTACATCAGGAAAAGCAAATGAGATGACCCCTAAGCCAATCAAAACCTTTAGCAAGATGACTAGCCCTTGCAAGGCCTAGCCTGCCAAGTATCCGGTCCCCAAATAACATATAGATACAACCTCTTAAAACATTTAATAGTACATCAGACGTGCTGTAAGGTCCTAACACCACACTACTACTATGTACATGCCAAAAGTCTCTGAGAAACTCAGATTGTCCTACAGGAAAACCTTTGGCCATCAACACAATGGCCTCGCCTCCATTGGGCCGCGTGGGCCCTCACGGGTCCAAGTCTGAGGAGGATAATGACGAAGGGTCATCTGCGGAGGGGGGCATATGTGGTGCTGCTGGGTCTACAAACATTGGATGTGCCATGTGTAGAGGCACACCATCATACAGAAATTCTGTTTAACTCTGGGTAAATACAGTAAGTATTGAACGAACTTAAAGAATATGTAGGCCTAGATCTGGAATAGGCCACAATGTATAGGAAGTCCTCGGATCATAGTGCCATATGGGGCGAGTCAAGGAAGAATCACTGATGACATCTAATCAATACAACATATATGTACATAGGGATGAGAATATTATAAAATTCTCAATGGTAATCCCAATACGATGCAGAAATCAACACTAAATGCATGCATATACGAATACTCATGTAAGAATTATAAGCACAATATGTAACACCTAATTTTTACGTCATTTAGAATGACGAATTACCCTAGGAATTCTTATATAAATTCGAGACCAACAATCCTCAGAGAGGAACATAACATTAGAAAAGAAGTTATGAGTGATTCCTGAAGAGTCGCAAGCCCCGAATTTCTTGATGAAAATGACCAAAATGCCCCTGAAGGTTATTTTAAGAAATAAGGATCGTGGGCGTCCTCAAGGGGATGTTCTAGGATAATAGGGGATTGTTTGTGTTATGTGTGTTAATAGAGAAAGAATCTCAATTTTGAGTTTCGACGTTAAATGACCAAACGCCCGCGGCCTTTAATTTATTCATGCCACTAGCTTAACCTCACTAAAATGTTTTAAAAGGTGTTTTTAAGCTATGATTGACCATTGGTTAAGTTCTGATGGCCCCTTGAAAATTTTGAGTGAAGTTACGATTTTGCCCTTTGCGGAGTTTTGCAAATTTTGAGATTTTTGATTTGCCCAGCAAAACATAAGCAATATTAGGCTCAAATTGAAGCTTATTAAATTCTAATTCTTAATCTAGAGTCAAATTATTTATTTAAATTGATTAGAACCTGAAATTGCTTAAAAACACCCAAATTGCTTACTAATTCACCTAAGCCCTTAATTGCAAATTCTCATTTGGACTTACCTACACCTAAATAATGCATGGAACACACAAATTTCTCTTCCTTGGGCTATAATGCACGAAATTATATGGCCTAATATGCATCAGAAAAATTTGTCAAAACTGGCACAAAACTCAAGGTATAAAACAAGGAATCATGTTTCATGATTCCATGTTTTAAGCCACCAAACAAGATGATTTTTCCTTCCTTGTTTCCTCCTCAAATTTAGTCAGATTTTCCTCCTCCTTGTCCATACATGAGCTTGAATTCTTCTATAAATAGGTGTAATACCCTAATAATTAACCCAATACACCTAGGAGGTATCTGATTAATTACTAGACTTTACTCTTTGCTTCAGTCCTTAATCATGCTTTGAAAATACTTAGTGAAATTACGAGCCATTTTTTTTTTAAACATAATTGAAAACGTGAGCCGCTTAACGTGAATGATTTAGCAAAATTTAAAAGACACATAGGAATTTACAAACATCACATCATAATATATTGGCTCCATCATACATCCATAATTACATATCATATAGATATTTTGCCTACCAACAGAATAAGACTAAGTGTAGGCAATCTAATAAAACATAAATAATATATGGATGGAAGGACATCCATTAATGGCACCTAGTAATAACACTCCAGGGATAGGGATAGATATCTGAAATATACGAGTGAAACTAGCAGGATTCAAGTTCATGTCCCTGTGCCTCAATGTGATTCACGAACGCTTCCTTCCGTTTCTTAAGACGAGATGGAAAGAAAATAGAGGGAGTGAGAAACTTATAAAAGAATCTCAGTAGGGTACTCACCTCATGATGCATTGTGTCATCATCATCGTCCCAGGAACCTTGGGTTATTATGAAATAGTGAGCATGCTAAGATTGATTTATTAAGTTCGAAAATATACTTTACCGAGGTTCGTCCTTTAATCATGCGTCTTATAATGCATCATAAACTTAGCATGTCATGTTTATAATGAACTTTTCCTTTCATATATAATAACATAGTTATGCATAAAATCACATCATATTCCTCATCATCATTTCATAATACTATGCATAGCAGAATATCATATTTCTCATCATCATCTCATAAATACTATGCATAGCAGAACATCATATTCACATAATGCATTTACTTAGTTTCTTAGGTGACTTAAAGTTACTTTCATCATCATTTTCCTGGGCCACCCTATACTCCACCCTTTTGGGAGTAATCTAGGTTATGAGCTCATACCTTGCTAGTCGTCACCAGCACATACTTATCCCTTTTGATAAGTAAAAATTCCGTCTCTACCCTTTTGAGAGAACAGACTAGGGCAAGAATCACCTTTTCACCGCCTATAGTTTGATTGGTCCAAAGGATCATTTTCTCATATATTTTGAGTCACCTTTAAGTCTTTGCATAATACAATTCTTCATTCATAATCATCATAACATTTTCTCATTTATAGTCTTATGCCGAAATAATATATACCAACTGTAATCATGCATCTGGAGATTCCCAGGAAAGAGAGGTGGGTCACAATGGACACGCTTAAATACCAAATCTTTCCTTAGCCAGAATCTTTCCAAATTGCACTCTTACAGGAATACACTTTCTTCCAGGAATAGAATATGTCTTTATTTCATGCATAAGTTTTCATTGTTTGCAACAACAACTATAACATACAAACCAGGGAATCAATCAATGACACCAAATTCTTAATAAGCATCAAATCACATTTTAAGTACACATAAATTACTAGCTTCCCATAAAATTCTTACAAAGTTTTAAAACTCTTTTAGAACTAATTCCTTTTGTTAAACTTGAAAGAAGTCATAGGACTTTAGGCCTAAATTAACCATGGGACCGATTTATAACTTGAAAGAATGTTCATAATTAAATCTTTCACTTAAGATAAAAGGAGCAAGTCTTGAGCTTTAGAGATTTAGGTGACATCTTTGAATTATTACCATGCTATGCAACCTTATTTTAATCTTATCTTTATAAGGTGATAGCTTGGAATTATAAACATGATATGCAATTCCATTTCTTTATCTTTAAGATTTAAGGTGATAACTTGAAAATTAAACATGATGCAAGAACTTGTAATATAAACATGATGCAAGAAACTTAGCGCTGGAATCCGCATAGGACCAGGAGAGGGAGAAGAGAATCTTAATAACCCGAGCCCGGAGTCCGCATAGGACCTGAGGAGATGAGAATTACATTTTTTTTTAAGCTCCAATTCTCAAGACTTCTTAAAGAATAAATTCTTTAACTCCAATTATCTCATTTCTTCGCTTATGATTCATAAGCAAGTCTTTGAGCTCTAGGATTTTTAGGTGATGACATAAAATAAACATGCCATGCATTGACTCTTTAGCCATTATAAAATAAAGTGAGAGCATAAAATAAACATGAGATGCAACTTCTTTATTATCTTTAGAGATTAAGTGACAACTTGAAATTTAAACATGAAATGCAAGCTTGGAAATTTAAACATGAATATGCAAGTTCATTTATTCATTCTTGAGAATTTAGTGATGACATAGAAAGTAAACATGGTTATGCAAGGCATAAACTTAAACATGGATGCAAGTTCATTTTATTTCTTTACTAGAGCTCCTCCAAGACTTTAGAGAAATATAAATTCAACCCAATATATCTTAGCAAGACAAAGTGAAAAATACATCTTTCAAGTTCTAAACTCAAGATCATAAAAACATCATAAAAATATTATTCTTTAAAGTTTTGCATCAAGTGGAACTTTCAAGCTTTAGAGGCCTAACTTGTGATGGATTCACAACCCACCCTCAAGGTCCTCATCATCAAGCCATCATCTTAGTCCCACCTAGGCCATATGGCTGAATTGTTCAAAGAAAAGGAAGAAGAAAACCAAATGGAAAAACTAGAGAAAATCCATGAAATCATCATTTTGAACCAAGAACAACACTTAGCAAAGCATAGAAATAAACTTAAAAACAACTCCCTACCTAATCTGATTTGAAGGAAAGGAAGAGAACTTGGTTTCCTTGAGTGAAATGAAAGAAATATTCTTGAAAACTTGAAGAAAGAATTCAGCCAAGAGGAGGAGGAAATGAGAGCTTTTGGTGCTCCTAAAACTAGAATTTGTGTAAGTTATGAACTAAGCATCTAAACTATCTTCAAGCATGCCTATTTATAGAGATTTTGCAGCTCATAAATGGACAAAGGAAGGAAAGAAATCTGACCAAAAATTAGAGAAAAAATAAGGAAGAAAAATCATTTTGTTTGGTGGCTTAAAACATGGAATCATGTTTCCATGTTTTCATGATTCTTTGTTTTCATTCTTTGGATTTTTGTGTAATAATTTTCTGACTTATTACTCAATAATTTCGTGCATTACAGCCTTGTGGAAGAGGATTTTGTGTGTTCCATGTATTTTTTAGGTGTAGGCAAGGTATTCATGCAATTTAGAGAATTTACGGTTAAGGGTTTAAGTGAATTACTAAGCAATTTGGGTGTTTTAAGCAATTTTAGGTTCTAATCAATCTAAATAAATAATTTTGACTCTAGATTAGTAATTAGAATTTAATAAGCTTTAATTTGAGCCTAATATTGCTTAGGTTTCGTTAGACGAATCAAAAATCTCAAAATTTGTAAAACTTGCACAAGAGAGGGCAAAACGGTCATTTTACTTAAAAATTGCCCAGACCACCAGCTTAACCAATGGTTAATCATGGCTTAAAAACACCTTTTAACACATTTTAGTGAGGTTCGGTTTTGCACGCAAATCGAGTTAAACGTAAGGGCGTTTTGGTCATTTCGCGTTGAAGCTCAAAATTAGGATTCTTCTCCTCTATTAACACACATAACACAAACAATCCCTTATTAACATCAAAACATCCCCTTGAGGATGGGTGGGGCCCACGATCCTCATTTTGAGTAAAATAACCTCAGGGCATTTTGGTCATTTTACACGTACAGAAATTTGGGGTTTGCAATACTTGCACGAATTGCTCCTAACTTCTCTTCTAACGTTATATTCCTTTATTAAGGATTGTTTGGTCTCAAATTTTATATAATATTTACCTACGGAATTCGGTAATTCCTAATGATAGTAAAAATTACAGGAAATTGGGGCGTTACATTACTCCCCTCCTTAAAAGAATTTCGCCTTCGAAATCGTTACCTAATAGCTCGGATACTGTGCTTGCATATTTTTAGCTTCCCATGTAACTTCCGTTTCATCTTGTCCCCATGCTACTTTGAGGGGTACAACCTTGTTCCTTAACCGCTTAATTTCCGTCAACGATTCTCGTGGGTGGTAAGTTAAACGTTAGGTCATCTCTTAATTGTACATGTTCTGGCTTAGTACATGACTTGGGTCAGAATGATTTTCCTTAACTGGAGACATGGAAAACATCATGAAGGTTGGAGAGAACTCCTGGGTGTGGGCTATACGGAGGTGATAGACCTATTTTGCTAAGGATTTCAAACGGACCAAGAAATCTGGGCTCAATTTCTTTACTTTCATTGCTCGGCCTATGCCTGCGGTGGGGTGATTCTTAGGAACACATGGTCCCCTTCTGAAAATCTAGCGGTTTCCGCCTTCCGCATAGTTTTTCTGCGACTTTGAGCAGAGAATCTTATCCCAATCTTCTTGATTTGTTCCGTCGTTTCCCTCACAATATCCGTTCCAGTAGACTTTGCTCTCTGGGCTCATACCAACATAGAGGTGATTGACACTTCCGTCCATAGAGGGCCTCGTATGGTGCCGATACTTGCATGATAACCGTTGTTATATGCAAATTCAATCAAGTGGTGTACTTATCCCAACTTTCTCTTTGATCTAAAACACAAGCCCTCAACATGTCCTCCAAAGTTTGGATAGTTCTTTCAGATTGACCGTCCGTTTGGGGGTGATAAGCCGGGTCAAACACAGCTTTGAACCAAACGCCTTCTGAACTCCCAAAACCGTGACGTGAATCGCGATCTCCACCGAGATTATCGTTCGACGGACCGTGTAACCTTACTATCTCCTAACATATAATCGTGCTAACCTATCCAAGGAATAAGTCACCTTAATAGGTAAAAGTGGGCTGACTCAGTCAACCGATCCACTATTACCCAAATGGCGTCATGATTGCTTGGTCCTCTGGAGTCCAATTACAAAATCCATGGAGATACTATCCCACTTCCACTCTGGATTGATAGGGTTGCAACATTCCAGGGTCTTTGGTGCTCAATCTTCACCTTTTGACATACCAAGCATTTATTCACCCATGTGCACACATCCTTTTTCAATCCAGGCCACCAGAACATCTTCCTCAAATCTTGATACATCTTGGTGGCACCAGGATGGAGGGTGAAATGACTCTTATGGGCTTCCTCCAAAATATCCTTTCCAAGGTCACCACTAGCAGGTACACATATACGACCTTCAAACCTCCATAAACTATCATTCCCTTGGGTAAAACCTTTCAACTTATCAGCTTTACCGCCTCAAGGTCTATTTTCCTGCTTCTTTCCTTTGGGCTTGAGCAATTCTTTCCTTAATTCACTTGTCACACTAAGGTGACAAGCTCTTATGCCCTTAGTGGTCAAGGTCATTCCTAGGTTGAGGTCTCTAAATTGCTCAATTAACTCAATCTCTTTCACCATCAAACGGGACACTTGTAAGGATTTCCTACTTAGGGCATCAGCTAACATTAGCTTTACCTGATGATAGTTTAACCCAAATCATAATCTTTTAAAAACTCCATCCACCTTCTTTGCCTCATGTTTAGCTCTTTTTGATCAAAGAGATATTTCAAACTCTTGTGATAAAACACCTCAAACCTCACTCTATAAATGGTGTCTCCAAATCTTTAGAGAAAACACGACGGTAACTCAAGGTCATGGGTGGGTAATTTGCCTCATGTGGCTTGAGTTGCCTCGATGCATAGGCCACCACTTGCCTATCCTATCAGGACACAACCCAAACCCTTCCTCGAAGCATCACAGGACACTTCGAAGGCACATTGGGTCGGGTAACACTAAAACAGGGGTTGAGGTTAGCTTGTGTTTCAGCCTTGAAAGCTCTTTTCACATTCCGGGTCCATGAAAAAGAGGTGTTTTTCCTAGTTAGCTTAGTCAGGAAGGGAAATCTGGAAAATCCCTTGATAAACCGATAAATAACCAGCTAAACCTAAGAAGCTCCTTACTTCAGTTACCGTGGTTGGTCTTTCCCAGTTTACAACCGCTTCCACCTTACTAGGATCTAAGGAATTCCTTTCTTAGATACTACATGCCCTAAAAATTTCACCTCATCCAACCAGAATTCACACTTAGAAAGCTTGGCATATAGTTTCTTTTCCTTCTAGGATTTCCAGGACTATAGTTAGGTGGCGTTCATGCTCCTCGTGGGTCTTGAGTAGATGAGAATGTCATCTATAAAGACAACCACAAACTGACTAAATAGGGTCTAAAGATCCTATTCATGTAATCCATAAAAATTGCTAGAGCATTGGTTAATCCAAAGGACATTACTGCAAACTCAAATGGTGTATTTGACGAAAGGCCGTTTTTGGTATATCTTCATCTCTCACCCTAATCGGTGGTAACCTTACCTCAAATCAATCTTAGAAAACACGTTGCCCCTTTAAGCTGGTCCATCAAGTCATCTATCCTAGGCAAAGGGTATTTGTTCTTCACTTGCTTTATTCAATTGCCTATAGTCAACACACATCCTCATACTCCCATCCTTTTCTTCACAAACAACACAGGGGCTCCCCAAGGTGACGCACTAGGTCTGACAAACTTTTTCTCCAATAAATCCTCCAATTGAGCTTTCAACTCGGTTACTTAATGGGGACATCCTGATGGGGCTATGGATATGGGACCTGCACCCAAGCAATTCTATGGAAAACTCTATCTCTCTGGGGAAACTCTGTATCTCATCTGATACTTCGGGATAATTTCTTACTATCGGTATCTCATCAATACTTTGCTCAAAGTCTACATCACTAGCAGCTAAGAAAATATAACCTTTACTCTCACCCTTACCACAACCCATTTCTAGATGTTATGTAAAGACTTATGGGTTTCTTAGGTCTAATGGGAGGAGAAAGTAATGGTTTTCTCATAGGCTTAACAGGACACGGTTGGCTTCAAGCCAATCCATGCCAAGAATCACATCTAAACCTTGCATGGGTAAGCAAATGAGATCTAAAACAAATGATCTATTCTCAATAACAAAATGGCAATCTAAACAACATTTACAAGTCCTAATAGGTTTTCCAGGAGGGTAGAAACAATAAGGTCAAAAGGAAGCTCAGATATGCAAGTTAAGGGTTTTAACACACGAGCTGAGATAAAGAATGGGAAGCGCCAGAATCATACAGGACAATTAAGTTTCTACCATACATATTACACTTACCTTCCACGAGATTTCTGACTTTGTCGTTTCTTCAGGCATTAACCTGAATACCCTTCCTTGGTATTCCGGCTTGGATTTGGGGTTGGCGGGTTCCTTTCCTTATTCTGAGTAATGACCTGGTTTTCCACACCGTAGCACACGTTTGTTCCGGCTTGACATGGCATGCTCCCATGATTCTTGCCGCACTTGGACATTCCATGGATGGCATGGGTCGTGGAGGTGCTGCTGGACCTCTTTGTGGTGCTTTCCCTTTATTGTTATTATTGTTGTTGTTGCGATTGTTGTGGATTATTATAGCGGTTGTTGTTGTTGTTCGGTCTTCCTTGATGAAAGTTCCTTTGTGGCACTTGTGATCTTGATTGATGTGGAAATGGAGGTCGATTTTGCCTCTTGAACTGTTGACCTTGAGGTGTCAACTTTTTGATGATATTCTCAGGTTTCCAAGTACAGCTTCTCCGCCCTTCTTCAATGATGCGGCATTTGTTGACTAAGGTAGAGAAATCCCAATTTCCAAGTGCGCAACCTCCACATTAAGTTCTGCCTTTAACCCTGACTCGTATTTAATGCATTTCCAATACTCATCAGGGTTACCTTGGTACATCCTTGAGAACTTAATGAGTTCCTCAAATCTGCAGGATACGAGCCACATTCATATCCCCTGGACAAGTTGCATGAATTCAATGTCCTTAGCATTTCTAACCGACTCCAAAGACTTCTCGTAAAATGGACCTTGAATAATTCCCAATCAATGTCCACTTCCTTGCCTCCAGGAGTCTTCGAACACCAGTCCACCAGAAGCCGGCATCACCCTCAAGCATGTGGGTGGCAAAAGTGACCTTCCGCTCTTGAGAACATGGAACTAGAGCAAAGACCTTCTCATATTCCAAATCCATTCATCTACATTAGGATTCAGGGTCCCCTTGAAAACATGACATCGCTTACGAATTTGAAACGAGCATGTTCGGGAATTTCATGTCCTTGATTTATATTAGCTTGACGATTCTGATCCATCCGTTCCATCATCATTCTCATGGTCCTTGCTACGTCGCGAAGTGCTTCAGCGGTCTCATTATCTTGGTTATTCCTGCCGCGCTCCTAGTCTCGTTGTCGTCGTGCCATTGGTCCCTATACACACAAAACAGGAACACTGAGGTGATCAAGCCCAATATTCCATGCAAAGTGAGCAAGTTACCATGGCACTTTCAACATACAGGAGTCATGTATTTCTAATCCTCAAGCTCATCCTAATGATAAACATCTACACATGACATTACTAACGTATTATGCTTTAGAAGCATAGTCAGTCCAATCCTCAGGCTCGTGAGAGTTGAACCTCCTCTAATACCAAATGTAACACCCTAATAATTAACCCAATACACCTAGGAGGATCTGATTAATTACTAGACTTTACTCTTTGCTTCAGTCCTTAATCATGCTTTGAAAATACTTAGTGAAATTACGAGCCATTTTTTTTTTTAAACATAATTGAAAACGTGAGCCGCGCTTAACGTGAATGATTTAGCAAAATTTAAAAGACACATAGGAATTTACAAACATCACATCATAATATATTGGCTCCATCATACAGGCATCCATAATTACATATCATATAGATATTTTGCCTACCAACAGAATAAGACTAAGTGTAGGCAATCTAATAAAACATAAATAATATATGGATGGAAGGACATCCATTAATGGCACCTAGTAATAACACTCCAGGGATAGGGATAGATATCTGAAATATACGAGTGAAACTAGCAGGATTCAAGTTCATGTCCCTGTACAGCTTCAATGTGATTCACGAACGCTTCCTTCCGTTTCTGAAGACGAGATGGAAGAAAATAGAGGGAGTGAGAAACTTATAAAAAGAATCAGTAGGGTACTCACCTCATGATGCATTGTGTCATCATCATCGTCCCAGGAACCTGGGTTATTATGAAATAGTGAGCATGCTAAGATTGATTTATTAAGTTCGAAAATATACTTTACCGAGGTTCGTCCCTTTTAATCATGCGTCTTATAATGCATCATAAACTTAGCATGTCATGTTTATAATGAACTTTTCCTTTCATATATAATAACATAGTTATGCATAAAATCACATCATATTCCTCATCATCATTTCATAATACTATGCATAGCAGAATATCATATTTCTCATCATCATCTCATAAATACTATGCATAGCAGAACATCATATTCACATAATGCATTTACTTAGTTTCTTAGGTGACTTAAAGTTACTTTCATCATCATTTTCCTGGCCACCCTATACTCCACCCTTTTGGGAGTAATCTAGGTTATGAGCTCATACCTTGCTAGTCGTCACCAGCATACTTATCCCTTTTGATAAGTAAAAATTCCGTCTCTACCCTTTTGAGAGAACAGACTAGGGGGCAAGAATCACCTTTTCACCGCTATAGTTTGATGGGTCCAAAGGATCATTTTCTCATATATTTTGAGTCACCTTTAAGTCTTTGCATGTTATATCATAATACAATTCTTCATTCATAATCATCATAACATTTTCTCATTTATAGTCTTATGCCAAATAATATATACCAACTGGAATCATGCATCTGGAGATTCCCAGGAAGAGAGGTGGGTCACAATGGACACGCTTAAATACCAAATCTTTCCTTAGCCAGAATCTTTCCAAATTGCACTTTACAGGAATACACTTTCTTTGGAAGATATGTCTTTATTTCATGCATAAGTTTTCATTGTTTGCAACAACAACTATAACATACAAACCAGGAATCAATCAATGACACCAAATTCTTAATAAGCATCAAATCACATTTTAAGTACACATAAATTACTAGCTTCCCATAAAATTCTTACAAAGTTTTAAAACTCTTTTAGAACTAATTCCTTTTGTTAAACTTGAAAGAAGTCATAGGACTTTAGGCCTAAATTAACCATGGGACCGATTTATAACTTGAAAGAATGTTCATAATTAAATCTTTCACTTAAGATAAAAGGAGCAAGTCTTGAGCTTTAGAGATTTAGGTGACATCTTTGAATTATTACCATGCTATGCAACCTTATTTTAATCTTATCTTTATAAGGTGATAGCTTGGAATTATAAACATGATATGCAATTCCATTTCTTTATCTTTAAGATTTAAGGTGATAACTTGAAAATTAAACATGATGCAAGAACTTGTAATATAAACATGATGCAAGAAACTGGAGCCCGGAATCGCATAGGACCAGGAGGAGAAGAAATTAAGTAATCCTAGCGCCGTAGTCCCATAGGATCGGTGAAGATGAGAATTACATTTTTTTTTAAGCTCCAATTCAAGACTTCTTAAAGAATAAATTCTTTAACTCCAATTATCTCATTTCTTTGCTTATGATTCATAAGCAAGTCTTTGAGCTCTAGGATTTTTAGGTGATGACATAAAATAAACATGCCATGCATTGACTCTTTTAGCCATTATAAAATAAAGTGAGAGCATAAAATAAACATGAGATGCAACTTCATTATCTTTAGAGATTAAGTGACAACTTGAAATTTAAACATGAAATGCAAGCTTGGAAATTTAAACATGAATATGCAAGTTCATTTATTCATTCTTGAGAATTTAGTGATGACATAGAAAGTAAACATGGTTATGCAAGGCATAAACTTAAACATGGATGCAAGTTCATTTTATTTCTTTACTGAGAGTTTTAGACTTTAGAGAAATATAAATTCAACCCAATATATCTTAGCAAGACAAAGTGAAAAATACATCTTTCAAGTTCTAAACTCAAGATCATAAAAACATCATAAAAATATTATTCTTTAAAGTTTTGCATCAAGTGGAACTTTCAAGCTTTAGAGGCCTAACTTGTGATGGATTCACAACCCACCCTCAAGGTCCTCATCATCAAGCCATCATCTTAGTCCCACCTAGGCCATATGGCTGAATTGTTCAAAGAAAAAAGGAAGAAGAAAACCAAATGGAAAAACTAGAGAAAATCCATGAAATCATCATTTTGAACCAAGAACAACACTTAGCAAAGCATAGAAATAAACTTAAAAACAACTCCCTACCTAATCTGATTTGAAGGAAAGGAAGAGAACTTGGTTTCCTTGAGTGAAATGAAGAAAATATTCTTGAAAACTTGAAGAAAGAATTCAGCCAAGAGGAGGAGGAAATGAGAGCTTTTGGTGCTCCTAAAACTAGAATTTGTGTAAGTTATGAACTAAGCATCTAAACTATCTTCAAGCATGCCTATTTATAGAGATTTTGCAGCTCATAAATGGACAAGGAAGGAAAGAAATCTGACCAAAAATTAGAGGAAAAAATAAGGAAGAAAAATCATTTTGTTTGGTGGCTTAAAACATGGAATCATGTTTCCATGTTTTCATGATTCTTTGTTTTCATTCTTTGGATTTTTGTGTAATAATTTTCTGACTTATTACTCAATAATTTCGTGCATTACAGCCTTGTGGAAGAGGATTTTGTGTGTTCCATGTATTTTTTAGGTGTAGGCAAGGTATTCATGCAATTTAGAGAATTTACGGTAAGGGTTTAAGTGAATTACTAAGCAATTTGGGTGTTTTAAGCAATTTTAGGTTCTAATCAATCTAAATAAATAATTTTGACTCTAGATTAGTAATTAGAATTTAATAAGCTTTAATTTGAGCCTAATATTGCTTAGGTTTCGTTAGACGAATCAAAATCTCAAAATTTGTAAAACTGCACAAAGAACAGGGCAAAACCCATTTTACTTAAAAATTGCCCGAGACCACTCAACTTAACCAATGGTTAATCATGGCTTAAAAACACCTTTTAACACATTTTAGTGAGGTTCGGGCTCAGCGCACAAATTCAAATTAAAAAGCGTAAGGGCGTTTTGGTCATTTCGTGCGAAAGCTCAAAATTAGGATTCTTCTCCTCTATTAACACACATAACACAAACAATCCCTTATTAACATCAAAACATCCCCTTGAGGATGGGTGGGGCCCACGATCCTCATTTTCTGAGTAAAATAACCTCAGGGCATTTTGGTCATTTTACACGTACAGAAATTGGGGTTTGGAATACTGCACGAATTGCTCCTAACTTCTCTTCTAACGTTATATTCCTTTATTAAGGATTGTTTGGTCTCAAATTTTATATAATATTTACCTACGGTAATTCGGAATTCCTAATGATAGTAAAAATTACATAAAAATTGGGCTTAACATTACTCCCCTCCTTAAAAGAATTTCGCCTTTTAAAGTTTATGAAGAATAGCTCTGATACTTGTCTTATATTGTTTCAGCTCCCATGTAACTTCTTCGGCTTCATCTTGTCCCCATGCTACTTTGACTAGGGTACAACCTTGTTCCTTAACCGCTTAATCCTCTAACGACTCTCGTGGGTGGTAAGTTAAACGTTAGGTCATCTCTTAATTGTACATGTTCTGCTTCTAGGACATGACTTGTCTTAGAATGATATTTCCTTAACTGGGAGACATGGAAAACATCATGAAGTTGGAGAGACTCCTGGGGTGGGCTATACGGCAGGCTACAGATCCTATTTTGCCAGGATTTCAACGGACCAAGAAATCTGGGCTCAATTTCTTTACTTTCATTGCTCGGCCTATGCCGTGGGTGATTAGGAACACATGGTCCTCTTCTTGAAAATCTAGCGGTTTTCGCCGCTTGTCCGCATAGTTTTTCTGCGACTTTGAGCAGTAAGAATTTTATCCCTAATCTTCTTGATTTGTTCCGTCGTTTCCCTCACAATATCCGGTCCAGAAGACTTTGCTCTCCGGCTCATACCAACATAGAGGTGATTGACACTTCCGTCCAGAGAGGGCCTCGTATGGTGCCATACCGATACTTGCATGAGAACGTTTATATGCAAATTTCAACAGTGGGATGTACTTATTCCAACTCTCTTTTTGATCTAAAACACATGCCCTCAACATGTCCTCCAAAGTTTGGATAGTTCTTTCAGAATTGACGTCGGGGTGATAAGCCGGGCTCAAACACAGCTTTGAACCAAATGCCTTCTGAAAAGCTCCCCAAAACTTGTGACGTGAATCGCTGATTCCGGTTTAGATTATCGTCGACGGATTTGTGTAACTTATATCTCCTGACACAGATCGTGCTAACCTATCCAAGGATAAGTCACTTAATAGGTAAAAGTGGGCTGACTTAGTCAACCGATCCACTATTACCCAAATGGCGTCATGATTCGCTTGG
>JAMLFY010001119.1:0-17089 GCA_030441495.1 Dalbergia oliveri
AAATTAAGCTTTTAAGGGTATGTTTGTGAGTTGGGATTTTGGAGGATACACTACAAACCTTTTCTTCCCCTCCAAAATCTCAACTTGCAAACATAAAGCAAAATATGAGGACTTAAAATCTTCAAACGGCCGTTGTTTGGAAGCTTGCATCTATCCTTGCCTTACCATACACTAGAATAAAAGTTACTTTATGGTGACCTGGCAATCTTAAATGTTAAGTTTCTTGTAGGAATCTCTCAGAATGTTTGCTGCTCTAACTTGCTCTGTTAAGATTGGTTTTCGATCTTTAATATTCTTTTTTGTAAAGATAGTGCCTGTACTCTGTTGACTGATTTCCAATCAGGAAGGCGTTTTGGCCTTACAATTTATATATTTCAAATTTGATTGAGTTTCTGTGATGAAATTATGCAGTTTGGAAATAGTGATGGGCGATGCCAATTACCCTGGAAGCTTGAAGGACTTTCTCATTCCGGATTACATACTAGTACCGGGAGCAGAGGTCAGTGATGTTTCCCATATACCTGAGTGTCCTGTGATAGTCTTCATAAACTGCAAAAGTGGCGGTCAGCTGGAGGGGAGCTTCTTGCTACCTACAGTTCGCTCCTTAACAAAAACCAGGTACATTGTTTTCTGCGAGCTAGTTGCACTCTATTTGAAATTGTTTTGATTGAAATAAAACATCTTGTATGGGCTTTATTTTCACATTGTCTTTGGTTAGATCTTCTAGATATAAATCTATTCATGTGTCTATACTAAGCGAGTGCATTATCCATGATTCAAGCCCAATGGGTATTTGTGTGAGGGGATGTGTCAGATATAAAACTTTTATGTGCCTCTACTCTATTGTTTAATCTTTTAGGAAGATGGTTCATGACAAGATCGCTATTAATTAAGGTGATTGATTTTTCTAGGTTTTTGATTTGGGATCAAATGCTCCAGACAAGGTGCTGCATCAGCTTTATGCTACTTTAGAAATGCTCGAGCACAAAAGAGATAACTTTGCAGCTGAAATTCAAAAGAGATTGAGAATTATTGTAAGTTGCTTGCTGTTCTTTTGAGTTCTTATATATATTTGAAGTAAAGGTTCATGTTGGTCCTTCAAATTGTACTTGTATTTCACTTTCGTCCTTGAAATTAAGAAATTATCAATTTAATCGTTGAAATTGCACAAAGTTATTCAAGTTAGTCCCTAGAGTAATGTTTGCGAAAATTAATTTGAATTACCAAAAGGAGTATTTTGAATAAATTTTTGCAATTTCTTAATTTTAGGAACAAAAGTGAAACACACATAAAATTTCAAGAACGAAAATGAATCTTTACTCTATATATTTGTTCATTGTTCTTGTACTTGTACAAACTAAAAATGGGTGAAAGAAAGACTAATGTTTCAGTACTTTTAGTGTCTAATAATCCTCAATTATTCTTTATCTCTAACATATTCCCAGAAAATCAGGTTGCAGGTGGTGATGGTACTGCTGGCTGGCTTCTTGGAGTGGTATCCGACCTCAAATTGCCTCACTCACCACCAATTGCAACAGTGCCATTGGGGACAGGAAATAATCTCCCCTTTGCATTTGGATGGGTATTATATTTGCTATACCATCAATGTGCTGAAATCTAGAAATTTGATGATCACTCGATCAGTTTTCATTCTGGTTATATTTTTAATCTCGACAATCTGGATATGAATTCATAGAGTTGAGCATTTCTTTACCTTATTATGATCATTTGTATAAATTTTCATTTTTGTTGAATTTTTTATGGTCAGTCCTAGACATTTTACCAAATGTGCTTCTAATCAGTTGGAAAATTCTTATATCCTCCTTGGAGTAAATGAGTTTTTTCCTCCACAACACATATCCACCATTAAATCTTCTCTTAGTCTTGTTTTCTCTCTCTTTCACATGAAAAGTTAAAAGCAAAGATGCTTCATGGAGTACGAATTTCTTCCTCCATGGAGGATAGAAGAATGACTCTAATCATATGTTGCATATGGGTGTGGTCATATTAGATGTTAGACAACTTACAAGATTGATATTAATTTAATCAACTCATATGTTCCGAGTGAATTTCCCTTTCTGTCTTTGCTCTGGGCTGGAATCAGCGCATAAATTTATTATGATTTGTTGCATTCACAGGGAAAGAAAAATCCTGCCACTGACTGCCAGTCTGTTGTGTTGTTCCTGAATCACGTAAAAGTTGCAAAGGAAATGAAAATAGACAGGTATTTCCTCTATTTGTTGGAGTTTTCAAAAGTAGTGACACCTCTCATATGGATGCAAACTTGCAAACAAGATTCATCTATCACTATTAACAACATCTGTGGAACTTTACTTCAATTCAAGAGTCTAGAAATGAGATGGCTACCAAAGTTGCATTCAGTTCAAAGAAATCAAATAGATCAATGTGGTTTTCTAAAACTTGCTTATGTGGATATGGATATTGGCTATTCTACTTTCTTGTGTATGTCTAGCATTTCCAAAGAGGAACTTGATGCATATACAAAGATAAGATAGAGAATATAATATTATCGGCATCTTTTGTAACTAATAAATTTCTTTTTTTTCTTTTAGTGCTTGTTAAGAATAAATAATATCTTATTATATTTTAGTTTGATTAAGATTAATGTTAGATTGATTTTGTTGTTATGTTTAGATTTTATCTTTGGCTTAGAATCAAAAGGGATTTAAATGTTAATAGATTTAATATGAATATGATATATTATAGAATCCATGTAACTGACTCCAATTAGTAGGTAAGACTTAGTTGTTGTTGCTACTTTTGTGGCTTAGATTTTATCAGTGGCTTATAAGTGAGATTAGCTCTTTGTAGTATAACATATCACAACATATCAAATATACTTTCATATTACTAGAATCTCTATTATCTCTTTTCTTCCTTCCCTAACTAACACCCACTTTTTAACATGGCATTGGAGTGATACCATCCTTCATGACCTGGATTGCCCTTTTCCACAACCAAGTTCCTATTGAAAGATTGGAACTTCTTTAGTATGCTTCCAAAATTAAACTATTGAAATTCTTAAAATTTTCTTCTCTTCTACCTCAAATAGCCAACGATTTTGTTCACCGGTGGCTTTTTCAGTTTCTGTCCACTTGCCAATCGTGTTGTCACCTCCGGTAACCTCAAACACCTTTCTCCTCTCCACCACTTCAAGCCAACCTTGTCCTCTTTTTGGTTTGCCGATTTTTCCCTCTGTTGTGTGTCGATTCCAGCAGGTAAAACCCATCCGTAGCCTCCTCCATTGTCGACAACTTTTTTGGCATTGATTCCGACCCCAATCCCACCCCCGCACTTGTCTCCTCACGGCCAAACCGTGACGGTCCAGTTGCATTTCGACTTTGCCACGTGCCTCCCAAGTGCTAATGCTCCTATTCATCCGCCACCACTCCAACTATGCGTGAGGGTGTGCCGGGCGTCTCCCATCACTGCAACCACGACCAAAATCGCATCACCACCCTCTTGTTGGATTTGGCCTCGAATTTTGCATCCGTCCTCTTCATCAACATCGGTTGTTTTTTATCGGATTTTGCCCCTAGTTTTTAATGTTACTTTTTGACACTTCCTAACCTTGTTATATGGGTTGTTTCTTGATGTCCCTTGCCATTTTTATCTGTGTTGATGTCCAATACCAACATAGCATTGAGGGGCGATAGTTGTGAGACGGCTTTTCCCAGCAGCCTAGCCCCTGGAGACGCTTTCCCACGGCCTAGCCCCGTGAGATTGCTTTTCCAGCAACCTGGCCCAATGCCCCCGTGAGATGGCTTTCCCACAACCTGGCCCCATATGATGGCTTTCCCAGTAGTCTAGTCCCATGAGACGGGTTTGCTAGAAGTTTGGCCTTGTTTCCTTTCACAACTATCCTTTTCTAACCTGTTATTTATTTATTTATTTTTTATTTGTCAAGGATTTAATAGTAACAAACATAAATCTTAGTAAACTTTAGCTTGAGGGTAGTGTTAAGAATAAATATATAATAATATATCTTCGAATGATGTTAAATTGATTTTATTATTATATTTAAGTTTTATCTTTGGCATATAAGTAGGATTATCATTACAACATATCAAATATACTTTCATATTATTGAAAATATCTATTCTCTTTTTCTTCATTCCCTATCTAACCATCACAATTTCAACAGTACTGAAATTTTATTTCTAAATTATGGAAATGATTCAGTTGGCATATTATAATGAGAATGAGGGCTCCGAAAGAAGGTTCTTGTGACCCTATTGCACCTCTTGAGCTGCCTCATGGTATGCATGCATTTCATCGGGTCTCTTCAACAGATGAACTAAATATGGTAGGTCTTAGTTTTGCTCTTTCTTTTCATTTGTTGATATCCATGAATTATTATGTGGAATATTAAATTCTAATTTTGGTAATTTATTAACATTGTACACCTGGAAATACCATAAAGGTGATTAAAAAAAATGAATGATGCTTGTGAAGTTGTCCAAAGCTATAGACCCTCTACTGAAAATAAGTTAATCCTTGCTATTATAATTTGAGTCAACTTAGTGTTCTGTTTTGCAAAAGATTAGTGCTGATATATCTGGACTCTGGACTCTCAAGAATATGACTTCTGATTGTCCACTGAATAAATTTTATCCATGACTTGGACATGACAATCTTTTTGATGGGGTAGACATTCATAGAATCTTCAGGAAATGTCTTAAAATAACAATCATATGAGCCTACTACGACAGAAATATCATTTAATGGTTCAGGTAATCACATGAATATAAAAGAAGTAACAAGAATTTTGTTGATTGATATTTCTTGACATTCAGAGAAGCATAAATGAACTGCATTTAATGTTGTTTTGTTGGTGTCAGAAAATGGGAAAAGACTCAAAATATGAAAATCAGGAGACTTCGTTTTTTATTTCTTCTGCACATCTTGCTTTCTAGTCCTTGTTATTTTCCTTTTTCAAAGGAATGTTCTGTTCCATACTTCTATTGATGCTTATTTGTGGCTTGTTGTCTGTTTTCAGGAGGGTTACCACACTTATGGGGGATTTTGGAACTATTTTAGCATGGGTAAGAAAATCAAACTTGTCTTAAAATTGATTATGGGGCATTTGTTTGGGATTTATTGGGGTGAAGATTACTTTTTCACCCCAAAACATAACTTTTTGTATATTTGAGTAATCTTTTAAAAAAAATTAAGAATTAAAAAAAATCAATTTTCAACTTTTTTTAGCAGCTAAAAAGCATAGCTTTAAAAAAAAAAAATCAATTTTCAACTTTCAAAGTTATATATAAAATTCAAGTCTCATAATCACTTTTTTAAAAATGTGAAACAAATGCACCCTCTATGGGTTGGTGGCCATTGCATTCCTGAAAATTTTGATAATATGTACATAAAAAGAGTTCTAAGTTGCAGAAGTTGGGTAACCGTTCAGGTGCCCTCAGGACAGGATCAGATCTGGGAAGAAGAGTATTTTGAAAGTTATTAGGTTAGTATAACCGAGTACACCATAAAATGTGTGTGTTCCATGCAGGAATGGATGCCCAAGTATCATATGCATTTCATTCTGAGAGAAAGTTACATCCTGAGAAGTTTAAAAACCAGTTATATAATCAGGTACCAAATTCGTCACATGTAACACCTAATGTGTTGAAGCTATATATACTTTTTATTCTTTTTTTTTCTTCTAGTTCTTTATCCATAGCTGTTCAAGATTTTTGGAAGTGATAATCTTACAACTTGCAAGGCCAAAATATTTTGTAATTGTGCAAATGTCTATAGATGGCTGTAGTAAATTTTCTATTTGTGAATTACCTTTATATCTGATAGCGTTTTGCATGACATGTTTTTCCAAATTCGTTAGCACGTTATCTGTATCTGAAGTTGTTTAGAATGTATGGTTGTTATGTTTACTGCCGTGTTGAGACTGTATAAATGTCTGGAATTTATTCATTCAAGACCAATTTCAATTCTCAAGTTGCACTAAATAATTTGTTCAGCTCTTGCTGTAGTTTATAAACCAGTTGTTCATCATTTGATGACTTCCATATATGATTAGATTTTGATGCTATATGAGGAATATTAGCTCTAAGTTACGGGTGAAACATCCTCTTCTATCACACTGTTGTTATTTGTCATTAATTGGCCTGCTCATCGTGCCTTTCTTTTTGTAACCAGAGTACCTATATGAGGCTTGGGTGCACACAAGGATGGTTCTTTGCTTCTCTTTCCATTCTTCATCACGGTTGGTTTTTAAAGAAGCACAAATTATTATTACTCGAGTTCATTCTGGCAGAAAGTACAATTTATATATACAAATAACATTTAGCTATAATAGAAGTTACCAAATTGGGATTAAACCTACTGTTTTTGGTCTTCAACCACTGCAATTGGAAATGCTGAGAATCTGAGATGTATTTGGTGTGAGAAACATGGTTTGGTTTTCATGCTTTATACTTAGTTTGGATCCTCAAGTATTTAGTTAATAGTTTGGATTATTTGATACTAAACTGAGACAGGAATAACCATCAATGATAATGCTTCTGTATATTTCACTGAGGAATTCCTAAACAATGTATTCTAGGAACCCTAAATATTGGGGAAAGAATCTGTGCATGATACATGTGAGGAAGAGTGAAAGCTTCTCAACTCTCTAGGTCCAACTCAGTGAAATGACTGATCTCCAAGGTCAATGATCAGTACCCCATTTTATACCCTCAACCCTCCTTTAACATTCTAACTAACTTGCTAACTGTTTTTCCCGCTGAACATACAGCTGTCTTATTGTTATTTACAATCTATCATCATAACAGAATTATTTACAACTGGCTCCCTTTCTTGGCCTTCCTTCCATAGACCCTGCCAAAGAACGGGTCCTAACAGTGGTACACTGTTGGTTTATAATAAATGCTAGTTTCTGTTGGATACTTCTGCCTTTCTTTGCATTGTTTTCTGAATGTGTCTTCTATCAGGCTGGTCTAATTTGGAATGTTTGACACAGGAATATTGCTCAGCTGGCAAAGGTTAAGATAATGAAAAAGCATGGTCAGTGGGAAGACCTGCAGATACCTCGCAGGTAACACAGTTCAGAAATGTGGATTCACGGACTATCTCAGAATATGAACCATCTTGCACTTGGTCTGATTCAATAGATGTATTGTATACTAAAAGCGATAATTGTACTTACTAGTACTTCAGTGGACATCCGTTATCCTGATAACATAGCATCTTTTATGAGGGCTCTATTTTGAATCAATTTATTTTGATTTGGAAATGAAGATTCCTTTGGGAAGTTATACATAAGCAGACTTCAGTTACTTTAGGCTAGGTTTTCCTAGCTAGAATAACTGGCCCTAGATCTGCAGATTTGCCTTACCTAGCATATTGTTAGTAGTTGCATATTGAGATTTGTAATATATATAAATTTTGGTAACATATTTAGATTTATTATATGTTGGTAAAGAAATAAAACTATGGAGGAGAATGATGCAAAAGAAGAAAGTAAAAATGATCTGCATCGCTGGTATTTTTTCAGTTTTTGCAAATGCAATAACTATATTCATGGTTATGACTTTTTATGATAATTTGATGAATTGTGTAACTCAATTTCTCTTCATGTGCAGAATACGGTCAGTAGTTTGCCTCAACTTGCCCAGTTTTTCTGGCGGACTGATCCTTGGGGAAAACCAAATAGAAAGAAATCAATTTGTGTAAGTGCAAACTTCCATCCTTTCTGTTTTGAAGATGTACCATTTATCTATTTTTTAGATGAATTTGGCAGTTTGTATCTTTCTGGACACATTTTAGTCAAGAACTTATGCAGGCCTTTGTAAGTGGATTTTTATCGGATATTTATAATTTTGTGCCTTGCAGAGGGACCTGACTATTCCCTTTGTGGATGATGGCTTATTTGAGGTAGGGTAGAAACGCATGGCATGGTCTTGCTTTGCTTGCACCAAATGGGCACGGGACTCGTTTGGCACAGGTAGGACCAATTGGTTTTGTGATGATACCAACATCCATTTTCTTTTTCGAAAATTTCTTTATCTTCTTACACTTTTTTGTTTGGAGAAGTGGAAGTAGGTATTTCTTTAATTCCCTTTCGTCCTTCTTTTGTCTCAAGCAGTGTTTCTATGCTGTTATTATCATGCAGGCAAGTAAAATCCGTTTCGAGTTTTAAGGGTGCTGCAGCTGACTGTGCATTCATGAGGATTGATGGAGAGCCATGGAAACAACCCCTCCCACAGGATGATGACACAGTTGTTGTTGAGATATCTCACCATGGCCAAGTAAGCTTGCTTGCCACCCCATTATGCCGTTCTAAAAGTATGCATGATTCATCCTCACCGGCCATAGACCAGGAGGAGGAAGAAGAAGATCAGCACGATGATGACAGCGAATCATCGGAAAATTGGGAAGAGCGTCAAGTTTGGTGCAGCTGATACATTCAAATGTACCGAAGGGTGAAGGAGTTCATGTAGCTCATTTCAGTTAGTGTACAGAGGAGTAGCCTTTCTCAGCGTACAGAGGATTAACCTTGGCTTGTTTTGGTAAAAGGAAACATGACAGGAATGTAACCGCAGGGGTGCAATTTTATTCTATTTTCATATAATTTTTCTCAACTCGTAGTTCTAGCTGTACATCAGGACGTTTGGGTTTGAGTGCTTTTGATTATGAGAGAACCTCTTTCATTCTAACCATAGTTTTAAAAATCACTTCACTGTTTCAACCAGTAAGACTGGTGAACCAGTCATCTCATCGGTCCAAGCCAGAAAATGGACTAGATATGTGGCCAACTCAGCTGGTTTTTTGAAAAATTGATGAATCAGTCCTATTTTTAATAAACCGGCCAAGTCATAACTCGAGTTTGTTTAAAATTTTTTAACTGTTTTGAAATAATTGTAGGCCATTTATGTGGCCCCAGTAAGAGACTTTTTAAATCCCATTATTTCAATCAACTATGAGTGAGGTGCGCTCTCTTCATTTTATTTATAATAGAAGCGAAGTGCTTCTATTTTTTGTGTTCCTGTCAATGTGATACTAAGTAAAATATCTTCTGTAACACCTTTAAGTTATTCAAAAATTAATTTGAGTTTTATTAGTTAGAAATTAGGTATTTTTATAGACTTAGTGATGATGAGTGTAACACCTCCTAATTACCGCGTATTATTGGAGAATTAACACAATAATTAGAAGTGTGTTACTTTCATTTTTCTAATTTATACTAGTCATTAAGCATAAAAATAAAGTGAAGTAAATCTGAGGTTGATAGTTTAAAGTACTAATGCGGCCTTCAATAGCCCATCAGTATATATGCACACATATATGTCAACAAGTGTGTACAATCATCTCTAATATCTAAATTCTCTAAAGAAAAATCCTTTGCTCAATCGGATATTAACCTTGCCTTCATGCTGATGATGCAGGAGTTGGACGATGATGCCTGAGCTTGGTACACTACCATATGGAGATTTGAGATCGTAAAGAGGCACTAGAAGCAAACTAGGCAACGAAGGTTGTATTCCTAATGCTTCTTCTACTATAGCAAATCGATGAAGGTCCATAGATGACAACATACAAAATTCTGAATAACACAAGGTACAAACATGCAACGTAGGATGAGAATATTATAGAATTCTAAGTTAACACTCCCTTGTGCACAAACATATCATCATAATCATTTTATTCAAACATTATCATTTAGAACACATATTGACAAATTGAAACTTTAAACATACTGATCTCAATATAAACAATAAAATAATCCATTTAGCACATAGCATAAAGAATAACTTAAGACAATTGCTACTTTAACTTGTTTTGACCATTGACCTATGGTGGCTTATTCTATTTGGGTAATAATAGATTATTTTTCAGAACTATGCTCATTCCTATACATGATCATTGGATTTACTTTCTCCAACTCTCACATAGATCTATTCCTAGTCAGGTTTACTTCCCCAACTCAATTCAAGAGAGTCAGTCAAATTTGATCAACATAACTAGATTCACTTCTCCCCCAAACATAATCTTGATCTTTCTCTCATGTAGAGGCAATTGTCATAAGCATTCACGGTTATATGTGCATAACATCATCAACAAACTTACATAGTATACAAGCTATCAAGTTGTTGATATATACTCATAATTTAGCATACCAGCATTCTATCCAAAATTTTAACCTTAAAGAAAATTATAGTTAAATTACTAAACATCACAAACAGGGTAAAATAATTTTCAGAACTAATTCAATGTGTCAATGAGACCCTATAAAAATTTTAGATCAAAATAGGGTTTCTAGTTATATTTACAAAAATTGAACAAATTCGGTGGTCAATAACCATCTAATGCCAACCAACAATAAGAATTCTCAATTTTGTTATTATATCAAATGAACTTAATAAATTATCTAAAAATTCAGGGTTGGACCTTAAGGTGTCTACAACAAACTAAAATTTCAAGTCAAAATTTGATCATTTTTAGACAAATCCAAAGTTCAAAGTTGGATGATCAAATAGCAACCTTGAACCTTTGTTTTTGAATTTTTAAAAATAGTAAAAGTCTTCAAATAGACTAGAGAAAAATCATCGAAGTGCCTTAACATGTTAGGTATTCTATACTTTAAATCAAAAAGACATATAAGTATGTTCTAAAAATCAAACAAAAATACTACCAAACAGAAAATAAGTTTAGCAACACAACTTAAAACTTGTTTTGACAAAAGGGTTTTCTAACAATAAAATCTCAAGCTCAAACATTCAATAATCTTTCATAAAAGTTTGAAAAGAAAAGGCTGCAAGAAACCTACACTTGAATCTTCAAAGCTCCTTGCTTAGAACACTTCCCAAGTGCTTTTCTTTATTTGAAACCCTTCCCAATAGTCCTTAATCCTTTTATAACAAAGATATATAATGGCTCAAAGGTGATGAATCAAAATTCTAATCAATTAGTTTTAAAGATTGTGAAGAGTAGATGAAGTTTAGTGAAAGAAATTTATGGTTTAAGAGATTGTAAGCTAAGTTTTTGGGGATTTGAAAGCTTGGGTTAGGGTTTGGAGTGAAAGAACATGGCGAGGCTATTCTTAGAGGATGCTATTCAAAAATTTTGAGGGTAAGGAGATGAGAAATGTGATTTTGTGTGGTTGGTGTAAGAAGACACGTTAATAATGTTTATCACAAAATATAGCTTTGTAATAAAGAAAATAAGGTTTTTGTGTGGTCATGGTTTGATCTTTGTAAAAATGAGAGATGTGGCCATTCTCTTGGCCACACATTTACCAAGAAGCTTGCTCTTAAGCTTCACGTGGTGTAAGAAACCACTAATCTAAATTTTACCGAATAAATGAATATTGGCCCCCAGGTGAAATAAAAATTAATGAAAGGTCAAGATTAAAACTTACTTGACAAGTTTTAATCCATGTCATCCACTTGGCTCAATATAAGTGGCTCACTTAAACTTAGAGAGCAAGTTGCTTTTTCTGTGTTAAAATATACAAAATTTCACTGAAATTCAATACTTACCTAGGAAACTTAAATATTTGGACCCAATAGGCCCTGGATCTAAATATTCTATCCCTGTCCCAAGTCTAAGTTCCTCTGCCCTGATCACCCTTGGCCTTCCTTTACCTCCACTTTAAATACTATTCATTTGTAGGCCAAAAAAATACTATTCATGTTTTTTTTAAATTGAGTCATTTCTCATGACAACTAAATTTATCAAAATTTTGAAATTCTCATTAATAAAATCCAAATAAATTTTTGGAATAACTTCAAGATGTTACAATAAAGATGACCCAATGGATGAGGTGAAAAAAAATTTCCTGTCCTGATAATAGTGATTTCTAGGACTAGATGAATAGTAAATCAAGAATCGGATTCAGGGTGTTCAGGCCAGGGGAATAACTTAGACCTGGTAGCCGAGGTAGAGTATTAGGCTTGGGGCCTAGGTAAATATATTTATATTCTGTAGAGATATTTTACCTCGGGAAAGTTTTGAAGTACGTTTTTTAACACCATAAATGTGACTTTGTGGCCAAGTGACCACTACGACTACATTTTGCCAAGTGGATGGCATGGATTAAAACTTGGTAAGCAAGTTTTAATCTTGGCCTTTTATTAATTTTAAACAAAATCCTCAATTTAGTCATTCTAATTTCAAATATGACAAATTGTTCGTGTGCAAAATTAAATAGTTAAATAAATTAGCCACACAAAAAAAATCTCTCTAATCCCGACAAAGTGAATTGTCAAACAATTTTATCAGAGGGACTTATCAGAGAGACTAATTTGGCTGATTATTCAATTTTGAATGGACCAATTTGTTCGATTTTGAAATTTTGCAGGACCAATTTGAGAGTTTAATTTTTCAAGGACCAATTTGTCCAGAATTTAATTTTAGGGCTAATTTGAGATTTTTTTTTGGGCAAGTTTGTTCCAACTTGAATTTTTAAGGACTAAACGGGAGTGGAGAAACTTGCTCTCTAAGTTTCATGTTGTGCAATAAAGGTGTTCAAATTTTACCAATGAGATATTAGTTCCCTAAAATTAAAATTAATGAAAGGAGATTAAAACTTGCCCATGCCTTCCACTTAGCAAGATGTGATTGGTAGTGGTTATTTAACCACAAAGTCACTTTTACGGCTTAAAAATCGCACATTAAAACTTTACCAAACGGGTAAAATATCTATTCAGAAACTTAAATATATTTCTAAGGTCCTTGGGCCTAATACATATCTGTCTACCAAGTCTTAGTTCCCCTAACCCAAACACTCTAATCCCACTTTAAAGTTACTATTTATTATTCAGGAAAATTACCACTAATTCCGAACCAGAAATTTTTTTTTTTCTACTCATCATTGGATCGTCCTCATTGTCACTAAGTCTAAAATACTCAAATTCCAATTAATAAAACTCAAATTAATTTTTAAATAATTTTGGGTGCAACCATCATAGTTGCCGTACTGCGTTAAACTTCCTTTTACCAGCCACTTGTTATTTCGTTTGCCAATGCAATCCATGCATGTGGTCACAGTGCTCTTCTTGGGAGATCAACACACGAACAACTGGCAGCAAACTTAACCCATCACTTAATAAAAATAAAATTGGCAATAATAAAAGTCTAAACATGACCACACCTCCTGCTTTCCGCTGGTCTTCACATAACATGTTAACACCTTTTTAATTAGCCTGCATACTTGATAAACAATGAAGAGGAAGTCAAATAAGAACCCAACTACAAAAATTGCTACTTAATCATTGGGCATACAATATAATTGATTAAGAAAGAAAGAAAAAGTTTCATAAATATTAACATTCTGAAAAATTATAGAGAAACGCAAAACCTGGACTAGCAAAATGTTTACATTCTATAATAAATCTAAAAAAATACAAATTTTATTTTACATTTTATTTAAATTATTTAATAATTTGTACTTTTTATATAGCATATAATTAACCATAGCATATTTACTAATTTATTTTTAATTTTTATATATTTGTTTAATTATATATGGTTTAACCGGTAATACAACTTTACCAGACAATTTACCAGGAACCTGTGGTCTAGTGCCTTGAATTTAGTTAAACCAGGGTCAAGTTTAAAAACTATGATTCTAACATTAAACAGGTGAATGGTATCTTAAGGACATAAATATTATAGGCTGGTTAAAAATTCAAAAGTAAAACATATGTGACTAAGGGTGGGGTCGTGGTCATATAAGTGTGTGTTTAGATTAGAGTTTGCAAATTAGAGTTAGTACCAATTTGATTTTACAAAATTGATTTTGATCAAAAGTGAGTTAGTAGTAACATGATTTATGTTTAAAAACTTTTATATCAAAAGTGATTATAAGAGAAATAATATTGTTTGGATAATATTAGTTAAAATTACTTTTAGATACAAAAATACTAAAAAAGATATAACTTCATATTTTATTACAAGAAAAATAAATTGTCAAACATGCACTTGTTTATTTTTCTTGGTACCTGTCACAGTATCCTAGGGCGTTCAACGAGGATGACAACTTTTAAAATGAAAATAGAAAATGGGAGTGCCACCAATTTTAATTTTGGAAAAATTGGAAAACCTTTAAATTTATAAACTGGTCTTTTAAAAGAGATTTGAGGTTTGAAATAATTATGATTAAAGATGAAAACTTAATTATTACTGCACCACTAATATATCCGTATAAATACGGAATTCTAGAGCTTATTATGCAAATTTATTTATAACTTTAAAAATATTTAGTTTTCCCCAATACTCACAATTACACAGGAATAAAATAAAATAAAATACAATTAAAGAAAGGAGTAAAATTAAAAGAGAATATAATTCAATGAAAAATTAATTTTGGCTTGATAGTTGTTTGCTATGCCAATGTATCCTCTGGTGCAATAAGAAACTTAAGCCACGTTGTGAACACCAATTTTGTCGAACCAAAAGCTAAAAAATTTCCCAATCTATTTTATTATATAAAAAAGTCCTAAGCCCATTTCTTTTTATTTTTTATTATTGTTTGATTGTTATTGTACAAAAAGAACAAGCTCATTGTTGTTGGAAAAAAATAGAGGGAAGCCCATCTCATTATTATTTTTAGTTGTAAAAAATAAAAGAAAAAAGGATTCAGCATTTTTTTATTTCTTTTTTGCTTTATTTCAGTTTGAGTGTTTTTAAAAAATAAAAATAAAAAATAAAAAAGGTTACTTGTTTTTCGTTGTTCTCACCGTTCCCACTTTTGTCTTCTTTGAAAAATGATGAAAATGAGGCACGCTTTCCTAGATGCATGCCTATGAAAAGAAATGACAAACGGAGCCTGCATCGATTGAGATCATGGAAGAGTCAAATACTGCATATAAGTCATTAAAGAGATAAAGAGGAAGCATGCATGATTGATAAAGAAATTAAGTTATATCCCATGAAATCAGCATAAATCTGGAAAATAGCTCAATCAAATCATAGACATTTGACCAAAATCTGGCAAATGATCGATTTGACGCTCATAAATGGGATCAATAATTTACACGCAGAGGGAGGAGGATTCTTTATTAAAAAAAAAAAACCAATAGACAGAAAAAAGAAACACATCAGGAGCTAATTTCCAAGGCATACAAGGAAGATACAGAAAATTAGCAACAAATATAGGCAACATGTCAGCAAATTCAATCCAACGACAAGCGAAAGGTAAACAACAGAAAGGGTATCATCATTATCATCTAAAAATAAAAAAAGGGCGAAAAGGAGGAGGCCGCCGCTCTTCCCCCACCACACGCCTCACATCATCATCATCCTTACAAGCTCATTCTCTTCCTCATCATCATCATACACCCTTCCGCCATGCACTACCACTGTAAACTATCACTAAACCCAACCATTACCTTCATCCTCTAAATCTGCAAAATCTACCATCGAAAACCATCACTTTCACCATTGACAATTGCGAGCTCTCCCCAGTGTGTGGGTTTCGCGCTCCCCCACTTGGGTCAACAAACAGCTACTGCTGCGTGCTCCATCCGCTCCTCCGCTATGAAAGCCAACGCTCTACCGACGCTCACCAGCCGCATCAGCTCCTGCGGATCTGCACCGCATCCGATCTATTTCCTTTCCTTCGCAAGAATGAGCTAACACCGCCGCCATGAAAGCCACCAGTTTAAGCGAATCCGCACTTCCTTCTTCCCCGGCTGGGCTGCGAGCACTCTGGTCACCACGCACCTCCGTGCTAAGCTCCGCCTTCTTCTTCGCTCGCGCGCGGCCTCACCAGGTGTTTCTCCTTGGCCACGTGCTCATCTCTCTCTCCCTCTCTCTAGATTCTCACGCTCTCTCTCTTTTCTCTTCTCTAAAATCTTTCTCTCTCTCCTGGATGTAAGATAGTGTGGGTGAGAATGCAGACCTTTTTTTTAGTGTTTTAGTGTGAAGGGGAAGGTTAGTGTGTGAGAGTTTGGGTTTGTGTTTGTGTGTGAGTCAATACGTAGTATTAGGATAAGTGAAAATTAAATTAGTTAGGTTGAAAATAAATAAGTAGTTTTAAGATTTATTTTAATTTAAGTTAGTGTCATTTTATTTGGTAGAATTAATTTTTGAATTATTTCTTTAGGTTTAAGTTCATTTGTTTGATTTAGTATTTGTTTAAATTTTGACTTTAGACCCTTGGCTTTAAATTGGTTTAGTTTGAGCTTAAAATAAAAAGAGTTATTTCATTTTCTGCATAAGATAAATACTTGAGTGTTTGTTTTATTAAAGAATTTTATTTAGTTCCTTAATTTTTTTTTATAGATAAATAGAATTAATTGAGCCGAGGCTTATTAATTCTGCATTCCAGAATATTTTATTGCAGTTTTAATATTCTAAAATTCATTTTCAAAATTAAAATTAATCAAAAAACATAAATATTTTCTAAAGAACTACGTGACTTTGAGTTCTCTCACCAAGGGATACGTGGAGGCGATTCGAATCCTGTCAAGTCAAAAATTAAATTTTCATAATTTTTGTTTTATTTGTAAATAATTTTTTTTTTAATTTCATGAGACTTTTTATTTAATTTTTTTTATTTAGGGAATTTTGGAAAAAAATGTTAATTTAGCCCGACGGTTTGTTAACTTAATATTGCGGATATTTGAGCCTGTGACAGCTTAATGATTCGAAAATTTTCCTGAAAATTTATTTATTTTCTTTCCTTTTTGTAAAAAATATCAAAAATAAGTTTTTTAGTTATTTGTAAATATTTTATGGTTTATAAGAGATCTTTTTATTTCCATGTATTCAACTTGTCATATTATTTCAAATAAAGATGTTAATTTAGCCGTGACGGCTTGTTAACTAATTTTGGACATTCTGAATTGTGAAGGTTCATGTGTTCCAAAATTTCTTAAAGATTTTTTTTAATTTCTTGTAAATAAAATAAATATAAAGGTTATTAATAATTTGCACAAATCAATAGGTACTGTCTAAGGACCGGTGTACCAGGGTTGTGAGGTCAATCCCACCCCTCCTTATGATAACCGACTCTCAACTAAAATTGGTTACAAAAACCTTTTCTTTAAAAATAAATGGTTTTTCCGTGTTTTCCATTTTGAATAAACTTGGTGGCGACTCCAATTTC
>JAMLFY010001120.1:0-17087 GCA_030441495.1 Dalbergia oliveri
GCCCATCCTCAAGGGGATGTTTTGATGAAATAAGGATTGTTTGTGTTATGTGTGTTAATAGAGGAAAAGAATCTTAATTTTGAGCTTCGATGTGCGAAATGACCAAACGCCCATGCGGCGTTTTAACTCGATTTGTTTGTGCCGATAAGCCTTAACCTCACTAAAATGTTTTAAAACATGTTTTTAAGCTATGTTTGACCATTGGTTAGTCTCGAGTGGTCTCCTAGACTTTTGAGCGAATGACCATTTTGCCCTTATCTTTGTGGTAGTTTGCAAATTTTGAGATTTTTTATTCGTCTAGCGAAACCTAAACAATATTAGGCTCAAATTAAAGCTTATTAAATTCTAATTACTAATCTAGAGTCAAAATTATTTATTTAGATTGATTAGAACCTAAAATTGCTTAAAAACACTCAAATTGCTTACTAATTCACCTAAGCCCTTAACCGTAAATTCTCTAAATTGCATGAATACCTTACCTACACCTAAATAATACATGGAACACACAAAACCCTCTTCCATGAGGCTATAATGCACGAAATAATTCAGCCATAATCATCAAAATTATTGCAAAATAATGCACTAAAACAAAATGCCAAAAAATTCCCTAAAACATGGCATAAAACATGCCTTAAACAAGAAATGATTTTCCTCCCTTTGTTCCCCATGAAAAATCCAAATATTATGCCTCCTCCTCTTGTCCATACATGAACTTAAATCCTCTATAAATAGGCATGCTTAAGGAGTCTTAGATGCTTGCTCAAAATTGTACACATTTCTAGTTTTTCCAAAGCACCAAAGCTCTCATTTCCTCCTCCTCTTGCTGAATTCTTTCTTCAAGTTTTCAAGAATATTTTCTTTCATTTCACTCCAAGAAACCAAGTTCTCTTCCTTTCCTTCAAATCAGATTAGATAGGGAGTAGTTTCTAAATTTATTTCTATGCTTTGAGAAGTTGTGTTTTTAGCTCAAAATATTAAAATTATGAACTTACCTTAGCTTTTCATTTCGTTTTCCTCTTCATTTTTCTTTAACCAATTCGGCCATATGGCCTAGGTGGGACTAAGATGATGGCTTGATGATGTGGACCTTGAAGATGGGTTGTGAATCCATCACAAGTTAGGCCTCTAAAGCTTGAAAGTTTCACTTGATGCAAAACTTTAAAGAATGATGTTTTTATGATGATTTTATGATCTTGAGTTTAGAATTTGAAAGATGTATTTCTCACTTTGTCTTGTTAAGATATATATATTGAATTTTTATTTCTATAAAGTCTTGAAGGAGCTCAGTAAGAAATCAAATGAACTTGCATCCATGTTTAAGTTTATGCCTTGCATAATCATGTTTACTTTCTATGTCATCACTAAAATTTTAAGAATGAATAAATGGACTTGCATACTCATGTTTAAATTTTAAGTTGCATTTCATGTTTATGTTTCAAGTTGTCACTTAATCTTCAAAGATAATAAAGAGGATGCATCTCATATTTATTTTATGCTCTCACTTTATTTTATAATGGTTAAAAGAATCAACGCATGGCATGTTTATTTTATGTCACCACTTAAAGATCCTAGAGCTCAAAGACTTGTCAAAATATTACAAACAAAGAAATAAGAACTTTAAAGCCCATTTCAATTTTCTTAAGATTATTGGAGAGAATTTATTCTTTAAGAAGTCTTGAGATTTGAGCTTAAAAAGATGTAATAATAATTCTCCCTCCTTCCTTTCCTATGCGGATTACCGCACTTTGTTTCTAAGATTCTCTTCTCCCTCCACTTTCCAGTGCGGACTACCGCCGCTTCAAGTTTCTTGCATCATGTTTATATTTCAAGTTCTTGCATCATGTTTAATTTTCAAGTCATCACCTTAAATCTTAAAGATAAAGAAATGGATTTGCATATCATGTTCATAATTCCAAGTTATCACCTTATAATGACAAGATTAAAATGAGGTTGCATAGCATGTTTATGATTCTAAGATATCACATAAATCTCTTAAGCTCAAGACTTGCTCCTTTTATCTTAAGTGAGAATTTTAATTATGAAGATTCTTTCAAGTTTAGAAAAAAGAATTAGTTTCTAAAAGAGTTTTAAGCTTTGCAAGGATTCTACGGGAAACTAACATTTTATGTTCACTTAAAATGTGATTTTATACAATTATATGAGGTTCATGATTTGGCTTCTGATATGAGATTAGTACCAATAAATGATGATGATTTAATATGTTTGGAGTTGTGATAATTATGGTTTATTGTTAAGAGAACGATTCTATGCATGTTAGTGACAAAACTAGCTTCCTAGAACAATCGTAAATCTAGAATTTACCTAGTCTTTGACCCCTTTAAGTTTATCCATGTCAAATCTGTTTTAGTATGTTAATTTTGTCTAAGATTAGTTAGCCACGAAAAACTTGGTATCAATTAGTGTAGGATTTATACCGAACACTAAAAAATGAAACTAGTAACTAGAAAACCGTAAAAGCAAGATTTTTTTAGAACTCTAAAGAATGAAATTTATGCATTCTGTCCAGAATTATTAGCATCTATAAGAACCAGATTTTATTATGTTTAGATAAGGGAGAATAATTCATAATTGGTTTAGTAATTAATGTTAGCATCATAGGAAAGCTGGTAGCAAAAAGGGTTAAAAATGCAACTTCTAACACATCGTAAAACCTTAAGAATAACTTACTGCCTATGCTGCCCCATAGAGTTTAACAATGTTCCTAAGCCTTATAATTAATTGTAATAATGGTAATGAATCCCTTAGATGCATAATTAATTAGTTTGGCAATTGAGGTTACCCATTCTAGAGTTTCGGTTGTTTAAGATAGTTTTTCCATAAGGATTTATGATGATGCCTCTTTGATGTTTTAAGTGATAAGTCTATAAAGTGATTTGATGCTTATTAAGTATTTGATGCCATTGAATGATTCCCTAGCTTGCATGTTATAATTGTTGTTGCAAACAATGAAAATGCTTATGCATGAAATAAAGAATAATCTCTTTTATTTAAAAATTACCTTTGTTGCTGGAAGAAAGTGTACTACTAAAAGTGTAATTTGGAAAGGTTCTGCTAGGAAAGACTTGGTATTTAAGCATGTCCATTGTGACCCACCTCTCTTTCCTGGGAATCTCCCGGATGTATGATTATAGTTAGTATATATATTATTCCAAAATAAGACTATAAACGAGAAAATGTTATAAATGATTATGAATTGAGAATTGTATTATGATATGACATGCAAAGACTTAAAGGTGACTTAAAATATATGAGGAAATGACCTTTGGACCCATCAGACTATAGGTGGTGAAAAGGTGATCCTGAGAAAATTTTCCTTTGGACCCGTCAAACTATAGGCGGTGAAAAGGTGATTCTTGCCCCTAGTCCGTCTCTCAAAAGGGTAGAGACGAAATTTTTACTTATCAAAAGGGATAAGTATGTGCTGATGACGACTAGCAAGGTATGAGCTCATAACCTAGATTACTCCCAAAGGGTGGAGTATAGGGTGGCCCAGGAAAATGATGATGAAAGTAACTTTAAGTCACCTAAGGAACTAAGTAACATATTATGTGATTATGATGTTCTTCTATGCATAGTATTTATGAGATGATGATGAGAAATATGATGTTCTTCTATGCATAGTATTTATGATATGATGATGAGGAATATGATGTGGTCTTATGCATAACTATGTTATTATATGTGAAAGGAAAAGTTCATTATAAACATGACATGCTAAGTTTATGATGCATTATAAGACGCATGATTAAAGGACAAACCTCGATAAAGTATATTTTCGAACTTAATAAATCAATCTTAGCATGCTCACTATTTCATAATGAAACTCGAGGTTCCTGGGGACGATGATGATGACACAATGCATCATGAGGTGAGTACCCTAGAGATTCTTTTATAAGTTTCTCACTCTATTTTCTTTCCATCTCGTCTTCAGAAACGGAAGGAAGCGTTCGTGAATCACATTGAGACTTTCACCTGGTTGTTGATCCTTAGTATCACTCGTATATTTCAGATATATCCCTATCCTTGTGTTATTACTAGGTGCCATTAATGGATGTCCTTCCATCCATATATTATTTATGTTTTGTTAGATTACCTACACCTAGTCTTATTCTGTCTGGTAGGCAAACTATCTATGTGTTATGTAATTATGGATTTTATATGATGGAGCCAATATGATGTGTTTTTCATGCTATGTCTCACGTTATCGCTTTATTTCGATTATTATTCACGTTATGCGCGGCTCACGTTTTTAATTATGTTTTAACAAAAAAAAAATGGCTCGTAATTTCACTAAGTATTTTCAAAGTATGATGAAAGAACTGAAGCAAAGAGTAAAGTTTAGTAATTAATTAGATAAAACCTAGGTGTATTCGGTTAATTATTAGGGTGTTACACCAAGCCTTAGTGAACTTGGTTACACTTTAGATCATTTGCCAAGTTTATGCTTTCTTGCAATTTTCTTCTTTTTCCTCTCAATTTCTCTTCATCTTGTTCTTCTTCCCTCACCACTAAAGAAACCTTTCCACCACCACAAATCATCACAAACAACCTGAACCACCACTCCTCCACCTCAATCCACCTCTCAAACACCAAACTTTTCCATTCCCAAGCTTACATCTTCAAGGAAAATTCATCTTCCTTGAGTTCCACTTGGCTGAATTCTCATCATCATCCAAGAGAAGATTTTGTCTTTTCATTTCCTCAAAGAATCAAGCTTTCTTTCATCCCTTTCAAAGACTTCATTTGGTAGGGTTTTATTTTCAAAGTTTTGTTTGCTTTCTTTAAGAAAAGTTCTAGTTTTCTCTTGGTTTTCAGAGTCTTTCCTTTTCCTCTTCCATTTCGGCCTTAGAGCCTTGTGATGAGAAAAACTTTGGCTTCATGATAAGGTTTCAAGATAATGGTCTTGTTGTAACATCCAAGATATATATATATACACATAAAAAAAATAAATAAATAAATAAAATTTAAATTAAGCTTTATTAGTTGGAATTTTCAAAATCCAATAATGTAGAAATGATGAGAGTGATTCAATGTTTTTAAAAAAAAAAAAAAAAACAAAAACGTGAATAGTGTTTTGCGGCCGTTGGGTAAAAACCCTAGATTAGGGACCCGGAGGTACCCGAAATTTTGAAAATATGGGGATGAGGTTAGAAATACTTAGAAATGAAAATTTCATACTTAGAATTAATTTTCGGGTAATATGGATTACAGGTATGCATTTTACCGTTTGGCAAAATTTCGTGTATGCGATTTCAACAAAAGCAAATTTAACCTTTACAAAATGATTAACAATATATTTTTTTTCATTATATGAATGGCTAAGATTCAATTTTGAATTACAAAATTGAATCATAGCCATCCTTTTTATCTTTAAAGATTAGAAACTATCCTAATCTATTACTCAACATTATGACATCATCACCAATTATAAGATAAACTTGAATTCAAGCTTCTCCAAGAAGCTAAAGCTTCGGCCATTTCAGAAGGAAAAAGGCAGCAGCTGGTCCTCCATAGCCAAGAGCTTGAGTTTGCTTCCAAAATCCAAAAATCCTAGCTTAGAACCATCAAAACCTAATCTTTCCTTCACCAAAATTGATCTACACTTCAATCTCTACCTATCTAACCGATTAGAAATTCAAAACCTCATCATATTCACCTCATCCATCACTGATTAGAGGAGAGTTTGGAGGTGTTTTGGGAGTCTTGGAGTGAAGGACTCTCATCTTGGAGCAAGCTAGAGACAAAGAGAGACTAGCCTTCAAGTGTAGGGTTTTTCATAGTTCTTTCTCTTGAAAATTTTGCTAATCTGTTCTGACTGGGTTTATTTTGAAATTTTGATGGTATGTGGTTGATGATATATTGTTATTGATGTGTGAATTTTTGTGGTGGGTTTGGATGGTGTTAAAAAGGGGTTTTCACTAGATGAAATCTGACTTGGGCTGCTGGAGTTTAAGGCTGTCCTGAAGCAGCAATTATGCACGAATTTTCTGGTATATTTGTGGGTGTTTACATAAGCTATAAAAATTATATGTTGAAGATAACACCTTAAACTAACTACATGAATTTTATTGGGTGTTAACTTTGAAGTTTACTACTTCAAAAAAATCAAGAACCGAATTGTGACTGGGGCTGCCTAAGTTGTTGAAACTGAAGCAATAAAGTTGCCCGATTTTATTATCATAGCAAATGATTGAATGAATCCTTGAAAGTTTTACCTGAAGTTAATAACATATTGAGGTACCACTGTGAATTTTATTGTGCACTAATTCAATCATTTTCTAGGGTTAAAAATTCTAAGAATCCGGGTTGGTCTGTGAATTTGTGGTCCCTTACCACTAAATTTGTGAAATTTACTAAAATAGCTAGAGAATTCTACTTGTCCTGAAATTTTTACAAGTTATTCTAGACATTTGGGAGTGTTAGTGAGAATTTTTGTGGCATATGAATTGGTCATTTGATATAGAAATAAAATGCTACTATTAGCATAGTGAATCAGCCCAAGTGCTGAAATGGTAAATCACTAAAATGATGATAAAATGACACTTAGCCCAGGCATAAATTATATTCATGCATGATAGTTACTTTAAAGAGTCATTTAAAAGATATAAATGAGACCCTAATGTGATTGAATGCCTCTGAATGATGTATGTCATGCCTTGTAAAAAGAGAAGTACATGATACGGTAACATGACAAAAGAGAATCTATAACTCCTACTGGGCATGTTTTAACCTATGGAAAAAGAGAAACAAGGCTTATACGAGTTAAAGAGGGAAGGCAAAAATAAGAACTTCCCTAAGAATGGTATGAGTCGGAGATCATTTTGGCTAGAATAGAACTGTGTGTGATTTGGAGGTGAAAATGAAGTCCGATGATCACGAATAGGAATGAGCTCATGTCCTAGCAGTCTATTGTCCTTTATAAAATTATCCATGGAGATGTTGCTAAATGTGAAATCAAGCCTTCCCTATATGAAAGAAAAGAGGTAACAGGATGAAATTAAGCTGGTTATTTATAAGATGATATGTACGATTATTATATTTGATAATTTTATCAGCATTTTTGTATGAGACCTAATATAATATTACTTACATGAATGACCTTATTAATTAGGCCTATCTATGCTAACGGGATTTCCCTACTAGAATTTTATAATATTCTCATCCCTATGTGCATGTATGTTGTATTGTACTCAGATCCACAGATGCGACCGTGATCTTCTTTCTTGATTAAGGAGAGGAGGTGGCATTATGACGCAGAGTTGGATTCGCTGTATGTAGTAGCGTATTCCCAAATCCGAGCGTATATTTTCTTCACTCGTTCCTTTAGTAGCTCCGTTTTCACTGAGAGTTCGACCCAGGTTTTCCTTTTGATGGTGTGCCCCTTCACCTGGCACACCCAGCTTGTTCATACCTCCTGCTGCACCACCTATGCCCCTCCTGGAGATGGACCTTCTTCATCCTCCTCCTTGAATTCAGACCCATTTGAGGGTCCGACGCCCCGGTGGAGGTGAGGCCATCATCCCGATGGCCAACGGTTTTGCCTAGGAGGATGCTAGACCTATAGGGACTTTTGACTTGTATGTAGTTGCAGTGTACTTATGGGACCATGCCAGCCTACAGGCTGATTCTATTTGAAGTTATAAGATCCATTTTATGTGTATACGATTTTTGCTGGATCTTAATATGAGTAGGCTAGGCTTTATGTTATCGATAGGTCTTTTGGATAAAAGTCCCTATGTAGCATCGTAGGTGCTCTACCTTATCTACTGGTTGCACATATGTACAAAATATATGTATATAGTGGAGCTTTGGTGGTTGTTGTACCTTATGTTTATATTTTATTTTATGTTAATTGTTTATATCTCTCGATTAGTCTATAGTATAATCAGGGAGTAATACTTTAAATTACGATGCTACCTAGAGTAGTACAGAGTGGTTAGGAGGGTGTTACACTTGTGATGCCATGTGAGAAACCTCTAAAGCTAGAAAACTTGGTCTTGGACCATATATGTAACACCCTAATATTTAACCCAACACGCCTAGGACGTATTAAGATTAATTATTAGTTATTACTTCCCTTTGAACATCATTTGTAAAATTACTTAGCAAAAAATACGGGTAAATTTTTTTTCAAATGGAATACGTAAAACAAAGTACGAGCCTTTGCATACCATATAAAAGAAATGTAAAGCAGAAGAACAAATAAATCATGCAAAGCAAAAGCAATAAGGAACACCTCAATCATAAAAACATCCATCATAATATTAATCATAATAGTTTAGTACATCATCTGGAACATAAAGGAAAGCATAAAGTCATACCCATATAGTGGAGCTTGTAGGATAGAAACATAAAATACATGAAAACATAAATAGGAGACATACAACAACTAATACATGGAAAAGCCCTCAAAAGAAACGATCCCAAGCCATGACTACTCCCTCCCACGGTAAGGGCGCATCTCTGGTCGAGCTAACCTCCGTTGTGTCACCATAGCCTCACTGCCCTCCACATCCATGGGAACTTGAGGGTAGATCCTTCCAAAAAAGGATGAGAGGGGGATCCTCCACGAATCGATCTTCGAATGCCTCGAGCGCAGGACGAACTTGGGTAACCGCGCACTCCTGAAGACGATGGTCGGGCATGGCGGTTCTGCCCGTCATAGGTCGCATCCTCTCAAAAATCAAATCATTGCCAAAGGGAGAAGTCGGGGTGAAGCGAAAGCTGGAGACTGGAAAAGCAAACAAGCGTCCCAGGTATGCAAAAATGCGCACAGCACAAAGACCCTCGAAATGGTTAGATTGGTGATCCAGATCATAGTGCAGCTCCACAGAGGTGCATCAACAAAAATCACAAACGACGACATCGCGGTCTGAAGACGTAACGGAAAGAAAGAGAGAGAGGGGTGAATCTTGCTAAAGAATCTCAGGAGGAAAACCTCTATCCTAGTGTCATCGTTTACGTCCCAGGAACCTTGGGTTTATTATGAAAAGGTTAAACATGCAAAGGTTCATTATGAGGTTTTTATAGAGATAATTATCCAAGGTCCGTGTCTTTTATAATGAATCTTAATGCATGTATGCAGCATAGCAGAACATGAATGCATGGCAATACTTTAGGCAAACCAAACAATAATTAATCACCATATAAGTGGCATGTAACTTCTTATGAACAACATTCCTTCCTCTCAAACTTGTGACATTAAGTACCATAATAGTAACCGCACCCTAAACTAGTACGACTAGTTAGGTATGAGCGCTCATACCTTAACTAGTCGTCATTGGTTCTTACTTATCCTCTTGATAAGCGAATCATAATCATAATCATAATAATCCCGACTCCTAGAGTACGGGTAGGGACCTAAGGATCACCCATCATGGGACTTTTTCCTTATTCGAAACGCATCGACTAGTTAAGACCAGTGACTTTGTTTGCTTTGGCAAGCTAATGTCGATGCCCTCAGGTTTTACCTTCCTCACTCGTGGAGGAGAAGTACGTCTTGGCATGTCACTTTAAACATCTTATTTTTCAAAACTTTCTTAAGTCCCTCAAATTTGATGGAAATTCGGAGGATAAGACTTACCCTGAATTTCTTCAAATTTGAGCCATGCCACATAACTCACATAATGCATGTTGTCTCATAAATTCCTCAATCAAATAAACCTTTCAATCGTAAAAACATACTTTCTCTAATTCATTTGTATCACATAGTCTCATGCATTATGCCCATAATATACCAAAATCATCATCACAACACACCATGAATCCTCATGTTCTCATACTCATGACATTAACACATTCATACATAACACAAGCATACTCGCTCGGTCTCATTCTCACATCACACTTCCTATCTCATATTGTTTTATGCTTTGGCCCTTACGGGTCTTAACTTATGTTCTAATTATTCTAATACCCATATTACATCTTTATTACACCCAAAAGATCATCACTTATAATTCTCACTAAGATTTAGGCTTACTAAAAATTCCAAACAGCATTATGCATTTTTGGCAAAAAATTATCATATGATTACGGGATTCTAGAATTCCCATTTTAGACCCTTTTTAAGATCTGACTTCGCCTAAGGCTTTATAATTAACTCCTAAACCAATTATGAGGGATTCCTACACATATCCACTAATTATAAATATTTTCCTTAAGTCCAATTATGCTGAACAGAATTACAAGTTTGTGCATTCTAAGTGTTCTAGAATTCACATTTTAAGTCCTTTTTAGTTACTTATTCTTTTCTAACTTCCCTAAATTGATCCTTGCTTCACTCAAACATGAGAGGGAAGAACCAAAATGTAAAGCCCATAAAATCATATAATCTCATGAACTAAAATGCATTCAAGTTGCTAGTTTTCTCTTGGAATGATTTTAGGAACTCAAACTCTTTTAGAAACCAATTTATCTCATTAAAATCCTTAAAATCCAAGTAAGGTCAGTAGCTAAATCATTTTAATCATAAAGAGGGTTTAAAACTTAAAACTATGCTAACAAGGTTCCTTAAAACCACCTAAGCTTAGAAAAATTCCAAGACATAGGCTATGGACACTTGTGACTTAGATGAACCCACACAAAGTCCATCATCATCATCCAAGGCCGAAATGGCATCCTTGAGACATCTCCATTTTCTAAAACTTTATGCAAGATACTTGGGCAAGTCTTTGAGCTCTAGGAGGTTTAAGTGATGGCATAAACTTAAACATGATATGCACTCATTTTATTCTTCATTAGAAAGTAAAGTGAGAGCATAAAATAAATATGAGATGCAACCTTATTATTATCTTTGAAGATTAAGTGATGACTTGAAATATAAACATGAATGCAAGCTTGAAATTTAAACATGATAATGCAAGTCCATTAATTACTCTTGAGAGTTTAGTGATGGCATTAAAATAAACATGCTATGCAAGGCATAAAATTAAACATTGTGCAATCCATTTTATCTTAGCTAGAGCTCTTACAAGACTTTAAAGGAACATCACAACCTTAACCCATTATGCATCTTAACAACATAAAGTGAGCTTTAGAGTTCTTGGCATCAAGACTTCAAGGAAGCCTTTGATTTTGAACTTCATCATCAAGCTCAAGAAAATGGACACAAAGCTCAACACTTTGTCTAAACAAAATACAAAGAACTAAGTCATATTCTTTATTTTATTGCTCATGGGCTTCAATCAAGTAAAACTCTTAGAACGGCCGACCAACTTTAAGGTTGGCAAGGGTAAGCTTAGAGCTCTTTGAAAACATAGGATTAATTTTCTTTAACAAAACTTTTGTGATCTACTCAACATTTTTAGCAAACTTTGTTCAAACAAAGGAAAAGGAAACCGAAATCTCTAAAGGAAAAGGAAGGAAACCGAAATCATTCAAGGGAAAAAGAAAAAGGAACCAAAAAATAAAACCAAGGAAAAGAAAGAAACACAAGCATGTATGGTCCAAGACCAAGTTGTTTCAAGCTTTAGAGGTTTCTCACATGACAACAACAAGTCATTATCTTGAAACCTCATCATCAAGCTAAAGTCCTTCTCATAAAAGGCCTCATGGCCGAAATGAAAAAGAGAAGAGGAAAAGAGTTTTGAACCAAGAGAAAACTATAACTTTTCTTGAAGAAAACAAGTAAAAACTTGAAAACAAAACCCCTACCTAAGGAAGTCTTTGAAATGGAAGAAAGAAAGCTTGATTCTTGAAGAGTTGAGAAGACAAAATCTTCTCTTGGAAGTGAAGATGGATTCGGCCAAGGAGGATGCTCAAGGAAGATGATTTTTCCTTGAGTTTCTAAGCTTGGGAATGGAAAGTTTGAGTGTTTAAGAGATGGTTTGAGGTGAGGGAGTGGTGGTTTATGGTTGTTTGTGGTGGTTTGTGGTGGTGGAAAGGTTCTTTGAGAGGAAGAAGAAGATAAAGAAGATGAAGAGAAATTTGAGAAAAAAAGCAAGAAAGTGCAAGACAACTAAACTTGGCAAATGATCTAAAGTGTAACCAAGTTCTTCCAAGCTTGGTATTTATAGAAATTTTGCACAATGGTGGCTGCCAGGGGAAGGATGGCGACGGCCAAAGGGAAGAAAAAGTGAGGAAAATATCTCTTACAAGGTATGGCTTTGAGTATGGGTTCAAGCATGGGTAAGTATGGGCATAAGTATAGGCAAGGCATGGTTCTTTGAGTGAAAATTAAAACAACATGTGGCACTTCTCTTGGGTGAGAATTCGGCCAGCTTATGCAGCCAAGGGAGGAAGAGAATTGTTCATGTAATTGTAGGTTAATTATGTGTTTAGGTGTTTCTTTGATTAAGGTTTTGATTAGGATTTGTAAGAATGTGTTTAGGTGAGCTAATTGGGTAATTAAGAATGTCAAGACTTGATTAGGAGGGTAATCTTGCTAGATTAATAATTTGAAATCATTCTTTTGGTCAAATGAGGTATGGCACAATTCCTTAATTTAAGGAATTGGAGAGAGAAACACTATTCAAGATTCCATGACTAGGAATCTTGAATTAAAGAATGCAATTAGAGTTTATCTAAGCAATCTTAGGTTCTAATTAACCTTAATAAATCATTTTGACTCTAGATTAATTATCGAAATAAATTAATCTTCGATTAGAGCCTAATATTGCTTAGGTTTGCTTAATCGCGTCATTAGGCTCACTGGACACTGTTCTAGGGGCAATATAATTTTGCACTAAAACTGCCCGGACCTTCTGGGACTAATCATCAAAAAGCACTCATAAACATCATTCCAAACTTCTGGAAAAGTTCCGACTCAAACGGCACCTTTTACTCGTGTAGAACACAGGAGAGGTATTTTGGTCATTTTGAGCCGAAAGTTCAAAAAATGAGATTTTCACCTCGGATATCAAATGTAACAGATATAATCCCCTTCAAACATTGAGTTGACCCATTCGAGGAAGGCCAGGGCAACTGTCCTTTAATTTGGGTAAAATGACCTTAGGGGCATTCTGGTCATTTGTACTAAAGGAGAAATCGGGCATTACAATATATGATTTCGATTTCCTTTTCTTTTTGTACTCAAGATTTCAGTTTTCTTTTTCTTTTCCTCTATGATTTCGGTTTCCATTCCTTATTTGTACAAAGTTTGATAAAAATGTTAAGTAGCTCACTAAAAATTTTGTTTAAAAAAAAAAAGTAATCATATGTTTTCAAAGACCTCTAAACTTGCCAACCTTAAAGTTGGTCCGTTCTAAGACTTTACTCTAGATTGAAGCCCATGAGCAATAAAATGAAGAATATGAGTAGTTCTTTTTAGGTTTGCTTTGATAAGTGTTGATGTTTATCTCTTAGTCTATTTTCTTGAGCTTGATGATGAAGTTCAAACCAAAGACTTCTTTGAAGACTTGGTGCTAAGAACTCTAAAGCTCACTTTATATTGTTAAGATACATGTTGGGTTAAGGCTATTAATGTTCCTCTAAAGTCTTGTAAGAGCTCTAGTTAAGATAAAATAAGTTTGCATTCATGTTTAAGTTTATGCCTTGCATATCATGTTTACTTTTGATGCCATCACTAAGTTCTCAAGAAAATAAATGAACATGTATTTCATGTTTAAATTCCCAAGCTTGCACTTCATGTTTATATTTCAAGTTATCACCTAATCTTTAAAGATAATAATGAGGTTGCATCTCATATTTATTTTATGCTCTCACCTTACTTTATAATAAAGAGTAAAATAAAGTGCATTGCATGTTTATGTTTATATCATCACCTAAATATTCTAGAGCTCAAAGACTTGCCCAAGTATTATATATAAAGTTTTAGAAAATGGAAGCATTTCAAGAATGCCATTTCAGCCTTGTGATTATGATGATGGACTTGATATGAGTTCATCTAATCATAAGTGCCCATAGCCTATGTCTTGGAATTTTTCTAAGCTTAGGTGAACTTAAAGAATATTATGAACAAGATTTTATATTTTAAATCTATTTCATGAATAAAATAATTTAGCTACTAACCTCACCCATATTTATATGATTTTAATGAGATGAATTGGTTTCTAAAAGAGTTTTGAGTTCCTAAAATTATTCCAAGAGAAAACTAGCAACTTATATGCATTTAAATCATGAAATTATGTGATTATGTGAGCTATACTTTTCAGTTCTGCCTTGATTGTTTGGCCACTGTATTAATTCTATTTTATGGAGTTAAGATGTGTAAAATTATGTTTGAGTGAAGCAAGGAACGATTTAGGGAAGTTAGTAAAGAATAAGTAACTAGAAAGGACTTAAAATGAGAATTCTAGAATACCTAGATACAAAAATTGTAAATTCTATTCCATAATTGAACTTAAGGGAAATGGTTTATAATTAGTGGATATGTGTAGCAATCCCTAATAATTGGTTTAGGAATTGAATATAGAGCCTTAGCGAAGATGGAACTTAGAAAGGGACAAAAACGTATATTCTAGAACCCGTAATTGAATTATAGTCATACTGCTTAATTAATGCAATGCTGTTTGGAAGAGTTAGAGAGCATAAAAATTAGAGAGAATTACAAGTAGTAATCATTTAGGTGTATCCAAGGTTTATAATGGGCATTAGGATAATCAGAACACAAGATTAAGACCCGTAAAGCTCAAAGCATAAGACATTGCAAGATAGGAGATATAACGTGAGTAAGTGACTGGTGAATGAGTGTATTTATATTATACTGAAGTATTAACGTTATGTGCATAAGATTATGTGAACTTATGACATAATTGATGTGATAATACGGCATGCTATGATTGAGATGCATATGGATATAAGATGATGATGAAATGAATGAATATGTTTATATGGCTTTTAAATATTTGAGTGATTGAGACATTGAATAAGTTACGTGGCATGACTCAAATTAGGAAATTCGGTATATATTTATGCCTCTGATTTCCATCAAATTTGAGAAACTTAAAAGAAGTTTTGAAAAGAAATATTTTGAATGTGACATGTCGAACGAATTTCTCCTGCTACGGTGAGGAGAAAGTAAACCCATGGGGGTATTGTAACGTTCAAATTTCCCTTTAGAGTACAAATGACCAAATGCCCCTGAGGTCATTTTTACCCAAATTTAAGGACAGTTGCCCTGGCAACCCTTGAATGGGTCAACTCGATGTTTAAAGGGGATTATGTTGTTATGAATGATATCCGAGGTGAAAATCTCGTTTCTGAAATTTCGACTCAAAATGACCAAAATACCCCGCTGTGTCTACATGGGTAAAGGTGCCATCTAAGAATTTTTCCAGGAAGTTTAGAATGATGTTTTTAAGTAATGTTTGATGTTTAGTTGGCAGAAGGTCCTGGGTAGTTTTAGCTCAAAATTACCATTTTGCCCCTAGAACGTGTACATGAGCCTAACGACGCAATTAAGCAAACCTAAGCAATATTAGGCTCTAATCGAAGACTAATTTATTTCGATAATTAATCTAGAGTCAAAATAATTTGTTAAGGTTAATTAGAACCTAAGATTGCTTAGATAAACTCTAATTGCATTCTTTAATTCAAGATTCCTAGTCATGGAATCTTGAATAGTATTTTCTCTCCAATTCCTTAAATTAAGGAATTGTGCCATACCCCATTTGACTAAGAAAAAGAATTTAATTTGTTAATCTAGTATGGCCACTCCCTAATCAAGTCTTGACCTTCCTAATTACCCAAATTACCTCACCTAAACACTTTCTTAGAAACTCCTAATCAAAACCCACTACAACATTTTAGGCCTAAGGCAACACTTTTTGAAGACAACGCTTCAAAACCGTTGCCTTTAGTTAGTTTAGGCAACGGTTTTCTAAGTGCAGGGCTATAGCAACAGATTTTAAAGCAACGTTTAATAAACGTTACCTTAGGTTAAAAAGAGAACAGGTTCTAACCGTTGTTGTATCTTTTGCAAAAAGGAAACAATTATTCAATCAATTGCTAACGCTTTTTAGCCGTTGCCTTTTATTTTCTGATAGGCACCACAATTGAACCGTTGCCTAAATAATTGGCGCTACCCAGATTATTTTCCCACTAAAATTTCATTTCCCACTAAAACTATATCCTCTTTTCTAAAACTAACAAATGAAAAACAAATTGCAAATTATAGTTTATTTCTTGTAAGCCTTTTTCACCGTTATACCCAATTTCATTCCCAGCAAACCCACATTATTGATTAAATCCCTAGCCACCACTCCTTCTTGTAAGCTTTCTTCTTCGATTCAACACCCACCTTCTCCACCGCGTCAGCCACCAGGTAGAGCCACCACGGGTGCTAGGCGGACATTCCCCTTTACCACCATTCTCAGAGGCGTTCGAAGAAGGCACCTCACCACCGTTCACGATCCCTTCGAACGCCGACCTCAGCCTTCGCCCACCGTGAAGAGGTGTTTTGTGGCCACCATTCAACTTCTGTCAGCCACCACGAACACGCGCGGACACCACCTCGACTCCGTCGACACCACCCCATTCCTCCAAAGTCTGAACAGTCCCTGGGTTCTGCTGGATCCTCCATTAGAAGCCGCTGAGCTTCCCCTTTCTTCCTTCTGGACGAAGTCCTTCGCAAGGGCATTAACCCTCGAACTGGGCCTCACCAACTCGATGATCTTACTCAGTAAGCCCCCTAATTATTTCTCACAACTTATTATTGTTAACTTAGATCTCTTATTTTGAGATAATTTTGATTGAACACTTGCCGAATTGGAAGTCCCCTGAAATCTGTTTGTTTATGATGCCAATGTTGACTCTCTCTGTTATTGATCTGAGGAATATAGGTAACTTGCCACAATTGCTTGGTGTATTTTTTCTGTTCTCTCACAAATTTTGCTGTTTCTTTTTTTCGTTGGATGTGTGTATTGACTATTTACTGGTTTTGGAAATGGAGGTTTATGTCTTTTTTGGGGCTGAAAATGTTACTTGAGGACATGGATGTGTTGTGTTGTGTTGGGTGTTTTTATATATATATAGGGAGTGGTGGATACTCTATTTCAGTTTCATAATAGACTTCTTGAAATTATCTACCCTTCGATGTGATTTCCCTCATATAATGATGGCAATTTTGATGCATGTGCTGGCTATGTTGCTCATTTCTTATGTGC